>JACEGR010004580.1:0-85462 GCA_014170235.1 Listronotus bonariensis
AATATACAGGGTGACGCATCAAGGGAAATTATTTTTTGTAAAGTAATCTTACCACATTTTTTTATCTTTTTGACATTCCACGAAGGCATACCGTGGGAGTCGAGTTATACGATGTTTAACATCGTTCCCCCGGTTCCGCCAACGTTGTCCAAGCACTGAAACATGCAGTTATGCATTTCACAGCACCTGTTAGACAACGTGGTAGTGCCACCACGGTCGTTATTTTTAAATAACTACACCTAAATATGTCTCCTTCGCTGGGAATCTAATCGGCAACCTCTAGCTTCGAAAATCAAAGCTCTGTCCACTGCGCAACGGGGAGACATATTTTTGCTTGTAAAAGGAATATGGTTTACAAAGAAAAAATGTACACAGCGTTCGCAAAAACTTTAAAATATATTTTATGTTTTTTTACTAATTTGTTTTCTGGAAATATAAATGTAAACAAAATATTATTTGGCTTTTCTTCAGAACAGATATTTATTATGTATTTTAGGATATTTAAACTTTTTATTTATTATAAAGAGCTGTTCTGCTCATGCAATAATATAATAATGATACACGGAAAATAAAATCTGGTAAATATTCATGCAATTGTAACCTACACAGTTACAATGTGTAGCACTATAGGCCCCAGGTACACGTTGTAGTAAAACTCGCTCCGTTTTTGTAGCAAATAATGTGCAGTATTATTTAATACTTTTGTAGCAGAACTTCATGTTACCATTTTCAATACTACTATAATGTAGTCAAGATTCACATTTAGTTACTGTTGTTTAGCTACTATCATTTACGTACAAAACTTTAGAACTCCTTAATTTTTATAACAGAAAATTAGTTACAAAAATTATACTTAGAACGTCAACAAAAAACATGTTTAACACAATTTTTGCGCTACACTCTTATAGGACATAACGCCTTTTGACTTTTTTCCGTGTACCTAGAGGTTTATATTATTGCAAGAGCAGATGGGATTTATCTTCAAGGTGTGATTCCTTATGAGGCATATGTCCGGATTTGCTTCCTTACTGAGATACAGGGCGTTAAAATTTTAAAAAAAAGTTTTTTTTTAAATATTTTTAATACGCTTTGGCCTATTTAAATACAATTTTTGGTACATACTAGTTTTTTTGACGTTAAAATATTTTTTTTTATAATTAAGTAATTAATAATACAACTTTTTATTCTTTTATATATTTTTTGTATCTACGTTCTTAAGAAAAAAATTAAAGCTACTTTAATTTTTTCTAAAAGTACCCATAGACAACATGATATAAAAAGCCAAAATTAAAATTAAACAAGTATTTGCCCTAAAATAATAAAAGCAGTCCTGTAGTTTATCAAAAATGTCATATTCTATACTTAATAAGATTAAAATTAATATTTTTTTAATTTAAGATTTTATTTTATGCTGTTTTACATTTTAGAATAACTTAAATTAACTTTATTTTGTTTACAGCTTTATCGAAAAATTTTATGATATTAATTTTGTTGTCAATAAAAATTAAATTTATTAAAAAAAGTATGTCTAATAAAATGACGCAAAAAATACAAACATTTATTTTTAAACATGGCCCTTAGATTCCTCCATCTCCTGTCCATATTCAGCATATTTTTTTAAATAATTTAATTAATGACAAAGTTTAATAAAAATAACTTTTTAATAACATTTTGCCCAACGATGAATAATATAATTAGTACTTTTACGAAAAAAAAACATATTTTTAAAGTTTTTGGGAACCCTGTCTGTACACAAAAAATTTTGTTAAAGCAACTCTTTTCTTTTAACTTATGTAAAAGATCGGCAAAAGGCAAACATTACCTTAGCAGTTATGTTATTATATAAGTGTATTAGATCCAAAACAAAGTTATTTAAAATTAGTGTTTGCTGAAGATAATAATTATGAGAAGCAATTACAAAAATGGCACAAGAATTGTATAAAAATAAAATCAGATTTTGTGGAAAATCTTGCATTTAAATGAGTAACCCGATATCTCGTCAAAAGAACGAGAAAACCACGGGTATCTTAAAGAAATAATTAGGTTTTTGTGATATTTTAGGTTTCATGTCAAAATCATTTAAGAAAAAACGATGGTGAAAGACGTGCTATAGGGGAACATGGCCTAAAATGACATACTTTATAATTTTTTGCCTATATTTCAAAAAATAATAATGCGATTTATTATAACAAATTGCAAAGTGCCTTTATAACTTATTCTTAATCATAACTTAAGCCAAGTTTCACCTAACCAAGGAGAGAAAAAATATAACGACTATTTTTCGTAATGTCTCAAAGTTTGTGATTTTAGGCATAGTGTCAGACAGAATGACACAAAAGCTAGTTAAATAGTGGCATTGGTAATGGCGCAACTAATTCCATGCACGTGTAAACGCGCCATTATTCTATCAGTTTTGTTTGTTTTTATTATGGCCTACTAAACAATAAAAATTAAATAAAAGTTTATCACGTTTTGTTTCCTTATTTGTCTCAGATGCTAATGTCTCATAAAAATGCGAAAATTATGATAGTCTAAGCATTATGGATACATCGTGTAAAGTTAAAAACGTTGTAGTTGTTATAGTGTTTTTTTATTTAAAAGCGTAAATAAGGAAAGCTTTTTAAAATTTTTATTTTTGTTTAACATTGCTTCTTACCTCTATTAAAAACACTCCTCAAATATTACATAATAATATGTTACAACGTTGTTCGACCGGCGCACAGTGCGTTAAGACGTAGGGATCTCGGGACAAAAATCGTATCAGTATTGCACTAAAATAGCTTTGTTATTGTATATAATGTATTAGGGGATCATGCTCTGCATAATATGAAGAAAGCAATGCTGTAATATTATTATACAGGGTAATTAAAAAATATGAGTCAATTTACAAAAATATACATGGTTGCTTTAAAAATTTAAAAGTCTATTTTTGAGCTAGTTTCATGCAAAAAAAGTGTTTATAAACATAGTTCTGAAGTTTCATAGTTTCTAAGATACAGGGTGTTAAAATTTTTATTTTTAAAATAGGCTTTTTTATAAGTATGTTTAATATTCCGCATTTAAATTTATTGATATTTGGTAATTTATTTGCAGCATTAAGGGCCTAATTTATGTAGGTCTGACTTTATTAAATTTCTTAAGTCCAGTGGCGTCTTGAGCGACATTTAAACGAATAATTTTCACAAAAAAATTAGGCTACAGACATTTTTTATATTATCTATAGAGTAGGCAAATAAAGATACAAGTTATTGAGAAAAAATCAATCTGTTAGATTGCATATCCCTAAACCACTTAATAAACCTAATTTTTTTTCAAATACCTTTTTATATTATTTACTTACAATAAGTCAACAACATTACCAAATACAAAGGTAAATAACAATAACATCTAAGCAAACAAACTTCGGTAAATTAGGTATTTTATAATAAACGTTTTATTTGTTTCGGGACCTCTTGTAACCTAAAATTAAATTTCATAAAAATTTGCAGATAGCCCAAAAATAGAAATATGGCTTTAGATGTATTTTTGGAAATTCATGTCAAATCTTTATCTTTGTTTGCTTATTGCAAGACAGACTTTAAAAGATATAATTTCATGAAGAAAACTCGTACAGGATGGGCAAAATTGGTCGTTTTCATGGGCTATTTCAGTTATTACTGGAGTTATTAAAAAACCGATGAAGGTGTTATGAGCTCGATCTAGAAGAAACTAAAAATTGCGTAGTTAGAATTTTAATAAAATTATTTATCCATGAGATACAAGAGAAATTGAAAAATTGTCATTATTGATTTTATATATCCTCTGATATAAAAAAAAACAAAAAACAATAAACACAATTTTTGTAGAACTTTTTACGTCAAATCTACAAAAAGTATTTGATTTTTATACAGGGTGGTGTTACAAAGTTACGATGCCAACTTGATGTTTTTCTTATAAAACACCCTGTTTATTTTTTTACTAATAAATAGTCCCTGTCACTACGATAACAAATATATATATATATATATATATATATATATATATATATATATATATATATATATATATATATATATATATATATATATATATATATATATATATATATCTATATATATATATATATATATATATATATATATATATATATATTTATTTGAATTTTAATATTTGTTTTTGAGCGTACCCCGTATAAACAGCATTTTTTACAATATTATTTTGAATTAATAATAAAATTTAATAATAAATATATATATTTTTTTATTTATACTACACTCAATATACTTTTGCAAAGTATGAACACAATAAACCGACATTAATTCTTACAAATTATGTAGTATATGCTTATTACTTATCACTAAAATGTTTTAGTTTTCTTTATTTAATACAAATAAATAAAAATAATCCTCTTATCAGCCGTTTGTTACAACAAAATATTCCATTTAATTAAATATTCAAGTTAAACATACTAAATTTGAGATATGTTAACAAGAACGCTAAAATACAAAAAGAATATTACCTCTTTTAAAAAAATATGCTACAGACTGTAAAAAATAAAAAAAAACAAACAATGATTTTACACTTAGTAAACTAATGGTATCATCCTCATATAACCAAATTTAAGAAGTTAGAA
This sequence comes from Listronotus bonariensis, assembly GCA_014170235.1. Classification (NCBI taxonomy): domain Eukaryota; kingdom Metazoa; phylum Arthropoda; class Insecta; order Coleoptera; family Curculionidae; genus Listronotus; species Listronotus bonariensis. The sequence goes on from JACEGR010004580.1 coordinate 4,613, forward strand.
GACTGTATGAAGACTGACCCTGTATAAAAAATCAAATACTCTCTGTAGATTTTACGTTAAAAGTTCTACAAAAATTGTCCTAAGTTAGTCTTTAGTTAGTTTTTTGACTTTTCCTGTATTAAAGGATATATAAGATAAAATCAAAGATGTCAATTTTTTAATTTCCCACCGTAACCCTTTTATAAATAATTTTATTTAAATTCCAACTGCGCCATTTTTAGTTAGTTAGTTAGTTATAACTGGGATAGTCCATAAAAACACCAAACTTTGCCCACCCTGTACATATAAAAATATTATTTTTTTAATAAAATACAAACCTTCTAGATTATCAGCGATAAAAAACAATAGATACTTTTTTCTTATAATATTTAAAGTGAACCTTTGTACTTAAGAAAAAAAATTAATAGCAAGGCAGTTTTCTGTATTATAAAAAAGAACCACATATAAAGCCGCATATTCGATACGGCAAAGTAAAAAAGAAAACGAGTTGTCTTCTTGTTATGTGGTTACCTATAAGTAAAAATGCAGACATTTTAAAGTATTATAAAGATATTAATTACGGCATTTTTGTCCACATATCGACGCACTGTGCGACGCTTCATTTGTTGTTTTTATCAATCGTATACTACTTTAATTAAATTTTTTGTTTAATGAATCCATATTAATAAATTTAAAGTCTAAGTTTTGGCACAATAAATAGATTTTAATACCGCACGATTGTGGATAAAATTTACTACAAAATAAAGACCTAGATTTAAAATAGAAACATAATGTTTTTGAGAACAACACCTTTTACTACACAAGAAGGGTCAGGAAATATTTGTTTTTCGCTTCATAAATATTAAAGAAATGATTACTAATTAACAAAGATATTTCTCTCATATGGTTTTGCTGTAAATGTATATGGTTAACAACGAAAAAATCCTAAATATAGACCACCATCAAAGAAAGTATAATCTGGCGGCAGAAATACCTTTTTACATATAAAAACTTTATGATACAGAGCTCTAACATAATTACGTTTGGTTTTCTTGTGTTTAATATTTTAATGTTTTTAAATGAAAGGTGTAAGTACGTTATATCTTAATTAGTTTTAATCCCCGGTGTTCTTCCATTTACAAGTTTAAACTTCAAGGTAGATTAATCTTTGATCCTTTGTAGTAAACTATAATCCAAAATGATTATAATATTAGTCATTAATTTTAAAAAAATATATATAAGAAATAAATTAAAATAATGCACCATATACTGGGTGGCCGCCTAGGTATCCGAGAAACTTTAGATATAAATTCGATAATGAAGTATAAAAAAACTTTTTATGTAAATATGTCTTAAACGTCTTGTTTTTGAACTACAAAGTGATAATTTTTTTAAATACTGGTTTTTGTAATATTATTTATACCAACTTATATACTTTTAAAAAAAATTAGGAAAGCCTTCTATGCACCAAAAAACATTTTTTGGCATACAAAAACCAGTGTCGTCCATGAGAGGTTTAAGTAAAATATTTTTAATACAAAAATGGTATACCACTGTATTTTTATAAAATATTTTTTTTTTTAAGGTACCCATTAGGTTTGGAACAAATTTGATCTCTTGACTTTTTTTATTAGATGCACGGTTTTCGCGTAAATAAATAAAAACTATTTCTTGGAATGGTCATTTCGTATAGAAAATATTAAATTCTACAATAAAAATCACCTTTGCTATTTATTTTTTAATTAGATAGGATTTTGACCGTGCCAAAAATGGTTTTATTTATTTACGCGAAAACCGTGCATCAAATTTAAAAAGTTTAGAGATCAAAGTTGTGTTAAGCTAAATTGGAATTTTAAAAAATATTTTTATTTTTTGAAACATGCAGTGGCGTACCATTTTTTCTTAGAAAAAATATTTACCTTAAACTCCTTATGAACGACTGGTAAAAATTAATATTTTTCTTGCATGCCAAAAAATGGCTTTTGTTGCATAGAAGGCGTGCCTTAAATTTAAAACTTAAACTGGTATAAAAGTTATTATAAAAAAAAAAACATATTTTTTCAATCTCTAACATCCCGTAGTTTAAAAAGTAAGACGTCAAGGGCATATATTTATAGGAAGTTTTTTTTTCAAATTTTTACTGTTGAAGGTATATCCGAAATTTCTCGGATACCTCGGCGACCGCCCTGTATAACAATTTTTTTTATAGATAGGCCAAGTAATGTGTAAAAAGTGGCAAAAAAGTAAATTATACGTAAGCAGGGAATCAGTTTGACTGGTCCTTTTGGAAAGGACATTATAATATATGCGACATAAATAAAATAAAGATAGGATGCCGACCTTTGTACCCATAGATACTTAAAACTGCTTAATAATTTTAATAAACATCAATCAGGTTAAAGATATAATATTATGGCCTGGTTTTCCCTTATGCTTTTATATCAAAAGAACTAGGTATGTAGTAATCCAAAAAAATCCACGAAGGCTTGATGCCCAAGGACCAAAGTAAGGTTAATGCTGGGTTTCTGAATGTTTAATTAATCCTTTTTTCTTGTTCCTTTACCATTGTTCAAGCACTTAAATATGCAGTTTTTGCATTTCACAGCATCTTTGTAAACAACGTGGTACACCATGGGTATTATTTTATATATTATCACTAACTAGAATGTCTTTCCGGTCAATAAATTAAACTCGGTTCACCCAGGTAAGAGATACTCTAAAGGTAGAAATCCCCGATAAAAGTTTTCATATTTTTTTGTGTCGTAAGTTAAAAAGTTCCACTGTTAAAACACTCTTAATATTCGTAAAATATTTTAAAAATGTAATGATATTACAATATTGATAAAACTTTTTATGAAACAAATATCTTATTACATTTAATATTTGAGACCTTAAACAGAGCGCTATTATGACAAGAAAGGACCTTGATGTACCAAGAGAATATAATTTCTAAATATATATGTTAAAATGTATAATTAACCTTTATTACCAGGATGTTAATAAAATTTAGATCTGGTAATTGAGCCAGTAACAGTTTTTTGCTCAAAACTTATATCTCATCCCGGCCCTACACGTAGGGAGATACTGTGGCCGAAATATTTGTTGAAACATTTGGCAAACTACAGCAACCAACGTGTGGACGTAAATTTAAAACTTCGCTGCTTACGATTAGTCAAGTACGACAATCTTTGGATAACAGAAAACACACCAGCGTTTCTTAATCTGTCGTCCCCGGACCCCTGGGAGTTTGCAAATAAATGTCATAATTTTTTCAGAACTTCAACTAATTGTCCTAATTTGACTGTGTTTTCTTTAGGGGGTCTTTAAAATTGTGCTTGATTTTCTAGGGGTCGGAGGATTAAAGAAGGTTGAAAAACGCTGGTGTAGACGGCAAGTTTGTCTGGTTTCTCCTTTATTGTGCCAAGTTTGCTTGAGTTTCCTGTGGTGTCGTGTGCTTCTTTCAGAGGTGAAGTTTCATATTTACGTCTACACGTTGGTTATTATAGTTTGCCAAATGTTTTGACAAATACTTCGGCCATAGTATACCCTAACGTGTGACGCTGACATTAAAAAACAGCAACAAATTTTCTTTGATTCGTGTTGCTTTATCTACACAACAGCGAACTTGGCATGATGACTGGTAATTAAAAACAAGTATAATATTTCCAGTTAGTGGGATAATCAATAATTTTCAATAAAATAAAATAACGCAAAATATAAAAAGAAATAAAAATTAGTAAACTATATTTTGTTTTAAAAGTATTTTAGTATAGTTTTTAAGCAGCTTTATTAATATAATCGGCGTAACTTTGGCGGTAATTAATAAAAAAATAACTAATAAATAAGTAGTGATGATAGTGTTTGGTATTCTGAATAGTACACTGTACTGCCAGTCATAATTTTATTATTACTAGATTATAATAACAATTAGGGTTTATATTAATTATATCATATTATTTCTAAGCCAAAACATAGGTTACTACTTTTATCTTTATTATTTTTTATTATTTGTGTCTAGAATTACACTTATCTATATTATTAATTGGTGTCCCTAACTAAAAATATTTAATTTTGTTCTTTTAATTTTTAGTAATTGTTTTTTAATTTTTCAGGTTCATAAGTATAGGTTAAGAATTACTTTGTATTCAAACTCTTCAATGGTCAATTTCTTAATTAATCACTACTACAATATACTTTTAAAATATATTTAATTGTAAAATATTGTTATTTTTAGCTTCGGTATATTTATTAGACGAGAAACATTATTTGTTATTATAACTTCCTAATAATACAATGACAATGTATCGTTAAGTAGTGTAAAATGTATTTACATAAAGATAATTTACATAATCTACTTAAAGGGAATTAATACCTACTTACATCTTTTCTTGCCTTTCTAAATATGTAAGATTGTACCGGTTCTAAAAAGTAGATTAATAGTAAATTGACTTGACATTGCACACAAAAAGTAATGCAGATACTTTTTATATTTGTCTATTATATAAACATTTACTAAGTACCTACTGAAGATATATGACATGTATACTTATTTTTCCGCAGTGTTGAAGGCTACATGCTGCGATTTTAATGATTCACATTCAGTTAACTACTTAACACGTAAAAATTAAAATAAGCAAAATGTTAATAATGAAAACCAAGAGGATATAATTTAATTGAAACAGTCAAGGAAGATCTTAAATAAGCAGAAGTTAACTAAATTAAGTGAAATATAATTTAAAAATTATTTTACAAGGTATTTAAAAAATGATTTTTAAAAATTTTCTAACGGACTTGTTAAAGTGTTAACTGGTGGGTGGGGAGTGGTTAAAGCAGTTAACTTTTAGTTTACCTGATTTAATAATATGGTATTTATTTGTTTAGTTGGTAAATATGGCAGAAAGATTTTATTTTTATGTGTATTGCAAAGTTAAAAGCAATAAACTCATTTATTTCGAATTTGTTTTATTAGTTAACATATTAATTAATATATTAATATAAAAAATGTGTATTATTACTTATATATAAATGGTAAAATTTAATTATACATCTTATGATAAACTAAAAACAAATCCACACAACGAATACTCAAAATACTCTAAAGCACGCAATTTGGATAAGACTATTTTTTATTTTCGTTTGGACTAGCGGTTCTTAAACTGTGGGGCGCGCGGGGTAAGAAGGTCGCAATAAATTAAAAACAAAACTATTAAAACCGATTTACAAATTTTGTATTGTCAAATTTTTAGCTACAAACTAATTTTCAGCTTAACAATTTTTTTTTTTTTTTTAGAATTTAAGGACTAATGGGTGACATGTGCTTGCTTTGTTGCACATAATCTCTGTAAGTTGGGTTCCACATTGGAAATGGCGACTCTGAGTTTTTTTCCAATTAAAGCTTATTTTTATATTTAGATTTTTACGAAACAACAGCAAAAAATACCTGGGGATATCTAATAAAATCCGTATCGCTTTGGCTTTTATTACGGAGAAGTCATTTGGAAGTTTAATCCACAAATTTGTTAAAAAAATTTGGAAGCAAAATCCATTTTCAGTGAAGTGCTGGACACAACGTCTATTAATTAATTGTTCTTTTTTCAGTGATAGGTTTACTATCAAATAAGTAACAAACCCAATTCTAATTGAACAAATTGATATCTTCTTCTGTAAAAAAGTATAGTCGGAAGTTACATTCTTCAATGGTCAATTGCTTAAATAATCACTACTACAATATAGTTTTAAAATATATTTAATTGTAAAATATGGTTATTTTTAGCTTCGGTATATTTATAAGATGAAAAACATTATTTGATATTATGAATTCCTAATAATACAATAAGCAATGTATCGTTAAGTAGTTTACATAAAGATAATTTACATAATCTACTTAAAGGGAATTAATACCTACTTACATCTTTTCTTGCATTTCAAAATATGTAAGATTGTATCGGTTCTAAAAAGCAGATTGATAGTAAATTGACATGACATTGCACACAAGAAGTAATGCAGATACTTTTTATATTTGTCTATTATATAAACATTTACTAAGTACCTACCGAAGATATATGACATGTATACTTATTTTTCCGCAGTGTTGAAGGCTACATGCTGCGATTTTAATGATTCACATTCAGTTAACTACTTAGCACGTAAAAATTAAAGTAAGCAAAATGTTAATGATGAAAACCAAGAAGATATAATTTAATTGAAACAGTCAAGGAAGATTAGTGATAAGCAGAAGTTAACTAAATTAAGTGAAATACAATTGAAATTTATTATACGAGGTATTGAAAAAATTATTTTTTAAAATTTAGTAACGGACTTGCGGTTAAAGCAGTTTACTTTTAGTTTACCTAATTTAATAATATGGTATTTATTTGTTTATTTGGTAAAAAGGGCAGAACGATTATATTTTTATATGTGTATAACAAAGTTAAAAGCAATAAACTCATTTATTTCAAATTTGTTTTATTAGTTTACATATTTATTAACCTATTAATATAAAAAATGTGTATTATTACTTATATATAAATGGTAAAATTTAATTATACATCTTATGATAAACTAAAAACAAATCCACACAACGAATAGTGAACCATAATACTCAAAAGCACGCAATTTGGATAGGACTATTTTTTATGTTCGTTTGGACTAGCGGTTTTCAAACTGTGGGGCGCGCGGGGTAAGAAAATCCCAATAAATTTAAAAACAAAACTATTAGAACCAATTTACAAATTTTGTATTGTCAAATATTTAGCTACAAACTAATTTTTAGCCTAACAAATTTTAACTTTCTTTAGAATTCAAGGACTAATTGATGACATGTTCTTGCTTTGTGGCACATAATATCTGTAAGTTGGGTTCCACACTGGAAATGGCGATTCCGAGTTTTTTCCAATCAAAGCTTATCTTTTATTTAGATTTCTACGAAACAACAGCAAAAATACGGTTTTACGAAGATAGGACCTGGGGATATCTAATAAAATCCGTATCGCTTTGGCTTTTATTACTGAGAAGTTATTTGGAAGTTTAATCTACAAATTTGTTAAAAAATTTGGAACCAAAATACATTTTCAGTGAAGTGCTGGACACAACGTCTATTAATTGTTCTTCTTTTTTCCAGTGATAGGTCATTAGGTTTACTATCAAATAAATAACAAACCCATTTCTAATTAAACAAATAAATATCTTCTTCTGTAAAAAAGTATAGTCGGAAGTTATATTCTTTAGTTGTCAATTTTTTAAATAATCACTACTACAATATAGTTTTAAAATATATTTAATTGTAAAATATTGTTATTTTTAGCTTCGGTATATTTATTAGATGAGAAACATTATTTGATATTATTACTTCCTAATAATACAATAAGCAATGTATCGTTAAGTAGTGTAAAATTTATTTACATAAAGATAATTTACATAATCTACTTAAAGGGAATTAATACCTACTTACATCTTTTCTTGCATTACTAAATATGTAAGATTGTATCGTTCTAAAAAGTAGATTAATAGTAAATTGACATGACATTGCACACAAGAAGTAATGCAGATACTTTTTATATTTGCCTATAATATAAACATTTACTATGTACCTACTGAAGATATATGACATGTATACGTATTTTTCCGCAGTGTTGAAGGCTACATGCTGCGATTTTAATGATTTACATTCAGTTAACTACTTAGCACGTAAAAATTAAAGTAAGCAAAATGTTAATGATGAAAACCAAGAAGATATAATTTAATTGAAACAGTCAAGGAAGATTAGTGATAAGCAGAAGTTAACTAAATTAAGTGAAACACAATTTAAATTTATTATACAAGGTATTAAAAAAATGATTTTTTTTCAAATTAAAGCAATTTGGATAAGACTATTTTTTATGTTCAGTTTGGACTAGCGGTTCTCAAACTATGGGGTGCGCGAAGGATAAGAAGGTCGCAATTAATTTAAAAACAAAACTATTAAAACCGATTTACAAATTTTGTATTGTTTAAATTTTTAGCTAAAAGCCAATTTTCAGCTTAACAAATTTTAACTTTACTTATATATAAATGGTAAAATTTAATTATACATCTTATGACAATACTGAAAACAAATCCACACAACGAATGGTGAACCATAATACTCAAAAGCACGCAATTTGGATAAGACTATTTTTATTTTCGTTTGGACTAGCGGTTCTCAAACTGTGGGGTTCCCATCGTATCGCTTTGGCTTTTATTACTGAGAAGTCATTTGGAAGTTTAATCCACAAATTTGTTAAAAAATTTGGAACCAAAATTAATTTTTAGTGAAGTGCTGGACGACAACGTCTATTAATTGTTCTTCTTCTTCCAGTGATGGGCCGTTAGGTCTACTATCAAATGCATAACAAACCCAACTCCAATTAAACAAATAAATATCTTCTTTTGTAAAAAAGTATCGTCGGAAGTTCGTACTTAGGGTGGATCTATCAAGCACAAAGGTGACTTTGGCTTCAGAATGGATTCTTGACCCGCCTTATCCCGGAAACCGGATTTCAGGGCCTATAGAGGCCAATTTTGGACGTGTAAGGCCATTTCTGAGCTCAGAATCGGATTCAGCGTCAAAAAATACATGGGAATTTCAAGCCGTCCTGTTTTTTCTTACTCGCCAACCACCTACGACACTTCAATAATTTGAGTAGCATTTTCTTTTAAATTATTTGGATAAAGCCTTTCCCAAAATAATATATATGTAGTACCAAATTTTTTGGAATAAAATGCTCTTTTAAGATATTATGCTAATCAGTCACTATTGTTTCATTAAAAAGGGTTAAGACCATAAATAGGATTTTTAAAACTTTCTCTTCGTCTGGAAAAGTCCTAAAAAACAAAGAAAGATAAGATTTATTTTTTTAATGATAACTTCACTCAAAATAAATTAATTCTTGTCTCGCGACGCTCTAAATTAAAATTAAATTAATCAAAATTTATAAAGCAGAATTGTCCAAAAATAACATATCGGTGTCATTGTTATCAGATTGTTGTATTCTTTAGACACATGATTAAATTAACCGGTAGTGCCATTTTAAAATTTAAAAGTAGCAGTCATTTCCGGTTAAACCAGAAGTGATATAAGACAACTAAATAAATCTACCAATGCCCATTTACGCCAAAAATCCATATATCAAATTTTATTTTTTTAATTTAAAAGATAAAAATAGATGTAGAGGGACTGTGTAAGAAACGCCTGGTATTTAAATTTGGGAGATTGCTCACAAATTCTTGAACATCAGAATATTATTTGTAATTATAAATTTATTGTAAAAAACATTAAATTATGCGGCTTCGTAAGCGTTAAATTTTATATCACCAGATTTATATTTTACCAGAACTAACAATTCCCCTTTCCCCGTACCAGCCAGAGTCTGCAAAGTAAGCGCAAAAAAATTGTTTATTTACGACTTTACATTAGAAATATAACCAGAATCAGCACCTAACCAGAACTAATTATGCATATAAACCTCCATCTATTAAAAAACTGCATTAAAATCCCTTAAGTAGTTTAAAAGATCTATACATATTATTACAGACAGACGTGAATAGCGACTTTGCTTTATACTAAGTATGTAGTGATTTTAAAACTTCTATTGGATACATGTTTGTCAAATATGATATTTATTGTCTCTAAAAATATAAGTATAGTGTTCCGAAACACCTCGTATAAAAACACGTGTCCTCGTTTTTATACCTTTATTAACAATAAAACATAACTATGATTACAACGACAAAATCTTTAGTTGTCAATGTCTCGGTGTACGGCACAAAAGTCGAATTAATACTAATAATTCGAAGGGTTTCTGTCGCTCTTTTATAGTAATATGAGAGAGGTGAAGAATGATCTAGAATTCTGGAGAAATATCGCGAAAATTTCATAGTACAGGATGGCATAAAATTTCCCAATGAATAATTCGGGCGGTTGGGAAACCATCGAAAGTTGTGAAAGAACTTGGAAAAATAAAGGTAAATTATTTAAATAAATTAACAAACTAAATTAAATGATCCTAACACTCCAAAATTCTCTAACGTAAACACATATTTAAAAGTCTGTAACAATAGGGTAAATAGATCATTCTGAGTTATTTAACAATAGCACACAAATTTAATTTTTTTAGAAACTTTCTTTAAATACTAATTTTTATAACTTTGACAGTGTGCCCAAATAAAAAAAATACAGCAAGCTATTAAGAATATGTCACGATTTACGTATGTTCCCACACTAATAGATTATTAGGCATTTTTTTAATTGATTCTTCATACCACCTTCCTAATTGAGTTCATATACCAAATACGACAGTACGTGCTAGCATTAGTGCTCATCTTAATAACCCAATCAGGATTTTATTGCCTTGCAGACATATGCTCAAAATTTAATAAAGAGTTATTATTGGTTTCTTATGCATTACGTATACATTAAAAATTCCTGATTATTTTAAATTGGAAGCCGCATCTATAAATATAATAATTTATTTATTGAAATTACAATGTAAAATTTTGAAAAAAGGCATGAAACTGTTAGCGATTTATTTGAACAGCAGAATAAAATGGACAAATATTAAATTAGCAATAAAAATATCAGTTTAGCCAAATCAAAAGGTTTGTTAGCAATATATGAAAAGAAAACGTTTAATTCAAAAGATATCCCACATTTAGATCCGCACTGACCAGAATCATTTTTTCGCATCTTTACAATCTCGCGCAGTAAAAAAATAGGATCGTTTACGAGCATGCCTATTTTAAAAGTTATGGCCATATACGAAACTGATTTACCGTCCCTTATTGTGCTCCTCTTACTCCGAACTATAAACCCAGTCAAAGCTCGTTCTTTAAACGGAAAACCCAGACAAATAAAAGGCAGTACAGAATTATTCGTTTTGAAAAAAAACAGAGCCTTTTTATTAAATTCTCTGTACTTTTTAAAAAATGAATATATTCATTTCGTGTATTTTATTACTGTTGAATTTACTGATCTAATCAAAAAAACATTTGAAACAAAAACAAAAGAGTCACAGCACGAGTGACGTATATTCTTATTGGAATACCCCGTATATTTTTATATCAATGGAACAAATAAGCACCTGTAACCTGAAGCAGCCACGTTTTTTTCAGGTAAAACTATCCTTACAGTAATAATGCAGTTTTTAATCGATTGCATCAGAACCACAGGAAATAAACCCAGCAACCCCTATATCACCGAATTTCTCGAAAAATCTATTTTATTAATATAAAATATACCGGGGTATTCCATACAAAAATGCGTCACTAAAATGTTTTTATAATTAGAATCAGTAAATTCTACGGTAAAAAAATACGCGAAATGACTATATTCGTTCTCTTAAAAAGTACAGGAGAAGTCCAATAATAAGGCTCCTGTTTACTTTAAAATGAATAACCTATACATAGATACGAACAAAGAAACATTTGCTGACTTCTCCCATACGTCACGTCAGTACTTAAGGGTTAGGATATCCTTTTCTAAACATTAAGGAAAGAAATACCTTAACAAGTGTGTATTTTTAAGTTTTTCTTTAAAAAGGATAAAATAATTTTAAGCTGATTTTTTTTTTTGATAACCTAAAAATGGTGGCATTATTAAGGGTCTTCGATTGCCGGTAAATTAAATTTAACACGAGGCGTTAGCTGAGTGCGACAAACCCACGAATGTAGGAAAGTCATTTTCACACAAGTAATGCACGCTATTTTTTGGGTCTTTACTTAAAAAAATATTGCATGTTTTTTAACGTAATTACAATTTGCAGCCTAATAACTTCAAATTTATTTTAAATAACAATAGGACAGTAATGACTGCTGATTTTTGTTCTGGCTGACTGGCATGTATAAAATCTTTTTTCCTCGGCCACATATGAAAATGACATAAAACGCACTCCTTGATCCTTTAGAAAACGAATAATATCAGACGCGTGTTGAAATCTACTTTCCAACACTAGGTGTTTTTACGCAATTTGAAAAACTTAATTTAAGAAATTACAGTGCATACACTTTTGTAAAGAAACTTAAATAAAAATGCTAAATACTTACATGCTTTTACATACAATTAAAGGTAAGTTATTGATTTTATTTTTAATACATATGTTTAACAAACTTTATTATTTTTAGTCGGAAAAATACAGTCCGAACTCTCTCTGGACCAAGTCTACGTTGATGGTCTATGAAAATATAGACATTTCGCAATACCATCGTCTCATATCTTTTTTAAAAGTTAAGTCGAAAAGATACGTCCCGGAAGAAGTCTAAGTTTTGGAAGGAGACCAAATATTAAAATATATTTTTGTATAAACTTGATCTTTATTGTGAGAGGAATAAAAATTGAATAAGCAATAAAATTTCCATATTAGCGCAAGCGGGCATTATGATAATGCCCGCTTATAATTCCCTAGGTGTCATAGCAGGTATTATTGCTACCATAACATATTCCGTTTCTAAGGTATTACAGATCAATAATAGATGGGTAAAACATAAAATATTTAACAAGTGTCATTTAATTACTGGCATAATAGGGGAAAGAATATACTAAAAAATAATGGCACTTTCCGATAATATTACTAAAAGTATATTTCACCAAAATTATATTATAATCAATCAATAACTTTTGAGCTACATCACAAGCAGTTTCTAAAAATCTAGTTATAATAAAATCGCGTTTAAAGCTTAAACTATCGTGTCCCAAAAAACTGACTACAAAATGCAAGTAACGGAGTATCTTCTGGTCTATAATAAATTCCATATAATCAGAATTTTTTGACGTAGCTGTCACAAAATTACATTGTTTTGACACCATTTAAACCTAATATTCTAATAGACCAGGAGATAAAACTAGACTTTGTTGTCCCAGTTTTTTGGACGCGATGGTACAAGTAAACACTATTAATGCGAAAACTGAAAACTATTATTGAATAACTTTGCCAATATTTGGTATTTTGGGTTTTTTCTTTAGTCAGTATATTCTATGGATATTATATTTTCAATATTTTAGCCTTTGGATCAGTAATAAAATTAACTTTATATTAATACCACTTTTAAAATCTTTTAAGGGGGAAGTGTTCCTTTTGACGAGTCTACCACTAATATTCATACCGCCATATATGGAAGCGGCGCGGTAACCCAGCCTGTCAATGTCAAATGTTTTGGTGGTCGCACCGCGCAAACCCGATCCTTTTTTGTCGGACAAGTTAACCAAACTGTTTTACACGCAATTTCTAAACATTTGACATTGACAAGCTGGGTTAACGCGCCGCTTCCATATATGGAGGTATGAATATTTGTGGTAAACGCGTCAAAAGAACCCCTTCTAAAAGGTTTTTAAAGTATTATTAAATACCATAAAGTGAATTTTATTACTGGCCCAGGGACTATATGTAACTAAATTAGTCTTATTAAAATTATAATGGATTTTTTTCCCTTAAAAACAAATTGTAAGAAGCTAATGTGCTCAAATTTGCCAATTAGGTATATTATAATATAACGGATTTTTAAAAATAGACCTGCGATTTTAAAAATAATAATAATTTGTGTAATTAGTAGCGAAGCTTACACAAAAACTTAAATTCTCTGAAAATTATCTCTGCAACTTTGATTTGCTAATTTACGCTTTTAGATAAACACTTCCTGCCAGAGTCTACCCTTTTATTACATCGGACCATTAATATTAAAATAATATTAAATTATATCTAACAAAAAGTTGCTATAATCTCGAGATTCATTAAATTCTGCCATTACTTTTCTTGCCAGGAATATCTGAAACTAATTTATTCAGTGCAAATTTAGAAGAAATCACGTTTTATTTCTCAGTTTTTATTTACTTAAGAAATAATGATAATTGAAAGGGTATACCAGGTGTCCAAAGCAAATTCCTTATAACAAAATATTGAGATTTACCTAAACATACCTAAGTAGGAAAAATAACATACTTTTTGCCATTATTTAAAAATATAACTTCTTTTCACTTTATTATTCATTTGCAATTAATATACAGGATGTTTTTAACCTATACGCAACAACTTGCAAAGTTGTTACAACAGACAAATATTTACTAATAACGAAAAAAGTTACAAACATTTTTTTATTTACTAAGATGTAATCAATTATTTTAAATTAAGAACTTAAGTTTTTAGCGCAAATACTAACTAATAATAGAAAAATATTGTTAACCCAAAAGTAGGCGCGCGGAGATCAAACTGACCCAGCATTGTTAATATTGAGGTTTAAAAACGTCCCGTATTTATTACTATTAACTAATAATTTTTTTACATGTGGTGTTACTAGATTTAATTTTAGGAACATTAATAAAAATAGTATAGAGCAGGGCTTCCCAAACTGTGCGTCGTCACGCCCTGCGGCATCGCAGTGTCCTTCTAGGGGCGTCGCGTGTTGATGGGATAAAAAAAGCTGAGTAAAGGTGTATTCAGTATTGGAATACCGAGATTGTGTGAAAATATTATGCAGGGATCAAAGTTAGGTGAAATACTGAAAATCGGTATTTAAATACGAATACGAATAGCGGAAAAAGAAAGTATTCAAAAACCGAATATTTAAATACTTGGAAAAAAATTATTCGAATACTACTCAGTATTTATGAGTACCCGAATTCGGTATACGAATACTGCAACAAAATATTGGAATACTAGAAAAATCCATGAGGTAAGGAAAAAAAAAGGTCTTTACCTATTCTTTTTACCCCACTTCTTAAAAATTAAACACGCACCTAATTGTTTACCCCACTCCATATAAATTTTGAAAAGCAAAAATTCCTCACGTCATTGCTTGGGTTGTAACTATCTATCTATCTATCTATGTAACGGAATCTTTGAGCCTAATTTTACCAACTTCCAGCGATTCAATTTCTTTGAAACTTTGCACACGTATCAAGGACCGATGACAATGCAATAATTTAAAAAACAGTATCCCGTTATCCTGATTAGGACCGCCAGGATAAATAAATTCCTTTACAGATCCTCTGTGTCTCTTGACAAAATGGCGAAGGAATTTTTAGTGAATAAACTGGAGCATTTATTTTTAAAAAACTAATTGATATATCGAACTAAAAAATGAAAAATAAATAATAGTTTAAAAAAACTAAAAAAAAACACGCTTTTATATGCAACCGAACTAAAAATTAGAAAATAATTTTTCATTACAAAGAGTTTGTCACTTCAGAATAAAAGCGTGGGGTGCTTAATATATTAAATGTTATAATTATTCTATTTGCAAATATCTATGAGGGAAAAGTTATGAAAAAATAGTAAAAATGCACCCCACGCTTTTACTCTGAAGTGACAAACTCTTTGTAATGAAAAATTATTTTCTAATTTTTAGTTCGGTTGCATATAAAAGCGTGTTTTTTTAGTTTTAAACTATTATTTACTTATTTTTCTAATATGTATTTGAATACTAGATTACTGCTATCCCCGTTTAGGTATTTTAATACTCGGTACGTCGCGCCGGTATTCGAATACATACTTTTAAAGTATTTGAATACAGAATCCCGAATACTCACCAAAAAATTATTCTGTCGAATAACGAATACCCAACACACAAATTTATTTAAATATTATTCGAATACTGGACCAATTATTCTGAATACTATTCAGAATACTGAGTATTCGAACACGACCCAAGTCTGGCGAGGATCTACTCTTTGCTCTTTAAAAAATATTTAGCACTGAAAATAAGAGGCTGTTGTTGCTTTTAGAAAATCTGTAAAAATCTTGGGCGAGGGCCTTTCTTGCTCTTCAAATTTTTTGTCAGGGCGTCGATAGAGAGAATAGCATGTGCCCAAAGGGCGTCCCAATACAAATAAGTTTGGGAACCACTGGTATAGAGTACGAAAACCCATTTTAGTTTTTGTATTAAATATTTAAATAAATAACTAAAGCCTACTATTTAACGGTAATTTTGCAATTACTATTTTTAGTTTGTAACATAAACCTTGCAAAATATCAAAACATTTTTCGTTTTAAACAATAGAATGGGTGACCGATGGCGTATTTAAATGTCAAAGAAATGCATCACTTAAAGCAATTGTTTCACTTAAGTTACCTGTTTTCACTTGCTTACAACAGATTGATGTTCATACCATTTCGTTCCAGTTTAACTTTTTGCTTATTATTTAAAACATCGTTTTTACGTTTTACATGAACGAAACAGACCATTGTTTCATTTAATATAATTAAATTAAACTTTCTTTAAATGCTGTAGGCAAATATAAATTAAAATACAGAGTCGTGCCTGAAGTGTATGAGCAGTTTCAATATCCAATAAAACAAACGTTACAAAAACTTATTCAAATTTTATTGATATTACTTTAAACTACACATATATGTTAATTTTTATAACCTAAAAATTATACTTATCTAAGTGTACGTCTCTCACGTTGCTAACATTCTTAATCCGGAGATGCATATTTTTAAAAACTTGGCGACAAGTTACTCGCGGAAATGGCGTTTATTTATTGCATAATATTTTGTTAAAGCTGGTCTAATGTGGTTGAAATATCTTTACAGACCCTTGATTTTAGGTAACCCCACAGAAAATACTTGATTTGGAGTATGATCCGGGCTCCGAGGGGGCCACTGAATATCCCCCTTTCGTGAGATGAGTCTTCCAGGAAAGATTGGTTTTAATAAATTCATGGATACTGTGGCAGTGTGGCAGGTGGCTCCATCTTATTCAAAGCAGGTCGTAGCATTATATCTTTTAAATTTTTAAAGAGCTGGACGTAAGAATCTCTGTAGCATCTCACAATAGTTATTAGCTCTCACCGTCACGGCAACTCCTCGTTTATTTTCGAAAAAGTATGAACCAATAATTCCACTTGCTAATATTGCAGTTTACACAACAAGCTTAGAAGAATGAAAAAATATTGATGTTTCTGTCGAGGATTGTCTCCTGACCCAAATTGCCAATAAACGCCATTCTGCAAGCAAATTGTCCCCAAATTATTGAAAATATACAACTCTCGGACTAAGAATGTGGGCAACTTGAGGGACGTCACTTGGACAACATAATTTTTAGGTCATAAAAGTTAACATAATCTGTAGTTTAATATAAATATTAATAAATTATGTGTAAGTTTTATGTACTGTTTGTTTAATGGGATATTGAAACTGCTCATACAGTTAAGGCCCATCCTGAATTAGTGCAATTAATGCATTTTTATATCGTGTGTTTACGTCAGTTTTTTAATAACATATATAGGGTGTTTTTAATTAAGGTACGAACTTTAGAAGGATGATTTCTTTTGTCCTTTAATAAAAGAAAAATTCTATTAACTAATGGCCGGACTTGCTTCATTTCTGAGATACAAAGGGTTAAAGTAAATATTTTTAAAATATCTTAAAAACGCCTTAACTAATTTAAATGAAATTTAGTACACTTATTTAATGTAATAAGGCACCTGTAAAGCTATACCTAAATTAAAATTATTGGGTCTAGTGGCGTCTCAGTGGGCCCCAAAGCCAATATTATTTAAAAAAGAAGTACGTCGCTGACCTTTAATAGGATTAAATTTTTTCTTCGATTAATCTATTAAAAATTCAACTTTTTAGTTTTTTTTCTTTCTCGCTTTGTATTCTAGAAAGAAAATGAAGACACTTTATGCGATAAGCAAGAGTATCCATAAACAACGTAAAATAAAATCCAAAATTAAAAAACAAACAACTTTGACCATAGTTAATAAGGAATATTTAATTGTAAATAGGTGACTCATTTTATTTTGTTTTACCATGTTGGCTATGGGTATTTTTGAGAAGAAATTAGACTAGCTTTAATATTTTTTCTTGAAAACAAAGCTAAATACAAGAAAATTAAAAAAAAACTTAAAAGTGGCATTTTTAATTGCTAAATAGGAAGCAAATATATACCACTTGGTAAAAGTATAAAAAGTACACCAGTGGCATACCTTTTTCTCTCATTAACGATTAGCTGCAGTCCCCACTCAGACGCCACTAAACCAAATAATCCCAGTTTTGCTAAAGATTTTCAAGCGTTTTAGTATATTAAAAGAGAGTACCAAATTTTATTTAAATCGGTTAAAGGGTTTTTAAGATATTTAAACAATATCGACTTTTCTTAAAACTTTAACGCCCTGTATCTCAAAAAGGAAGCAAATCTAAACAAATGTTGATAGGATTTTTTTTTCCATAAACAGACATGAAATACCACCCACTTCAGCTTTCGTACCGTAGTATATACGGATGCTTTTGTAATTTTAATCTCTTTATATGTGAAAAATGATGTGCAAGTAAATTTTGTTATTAGCTAAATATTTTTTAATATGTTATTATTTATATTTATTGATTTTAAGACTATAAGGACTAAATGTATTAAAGAGTGTTAAATTATTGGTTACCAACACGAATAAAATCAATTGTTTTATTGTTTTTTGCGGATTATTTTTTCGATCCCATTTTAAAATTAAATTTGAGATACCTTCAAAAAATGTCCTAAAAGTTTGAGCTTCTAATATTATTATGTAAGTATTCGATCACAACGTGTAAAGATTTTTTATTTTAAATACACGACAACTTAAATTTTTTAAATTTCTGTAGCTTAATGGAATTCCATTGTATTTATGTGATAAAGTCTAAATTTTTTAGAATTCACTGCTGTACAGAAGTATACCGGTGAGGTGGTAGGAGCCACAAAACCTTATTTTTTCGTAAACTTTGCCTTTTTTTTCGCATTTATCTCGTAAATGACAAGAGCTACAGAACAAATGTTAGAAACTGTTTTACAGGAAATTCTATTCTCTACAAAATAGGATGCTTAACATTAAATCCTCAGGATTACATGTTTCCTGATATATTAGTCGTTAAAGTTAACGTAAAATTGAATTTCCATTATCACCATTTTATGAAAATTTATTATCACAATTTTTAACGACTAATATCTTAGAAAATAACAAAAAATTTTGGTATTTTGGTGTTTGGGACCTTCTTTTACAAAAAAAAATGAATTTCGTATAAAATTATTTTTCACTTTTGTAGCTTTTGTCATTTACGGAATAAATACAAAACACGCAAATTTTACATAAAAATAAGGTTTCGTGGCCCATACTACCTCATCGGTATGAGTGACGACTTCTGCACAAGAGGCATTTTTGATGAGCGTTTAATACCAAAAATCTTGAATTTGACAAGAATGATACTATGAAATACCTCTAAGCTAAAAAAAAAAAATATGAATATCTCGAGTATTTTAAATGGAAAATCTTTACACGCTGGGGTCGAGTACATAACATTTTTATTAAGTGCTTAAACTTTCATTAATTTTTTCTTTCTATCTTTAACAAGAGTGTTAAATGAAATAAAAAAAAAAAAATAAATACTTGCGAAAAAAAATCGCGCTAAAATCTATATACTTAGTAAACTATTGCTTTTTAAAAAGAGTTTTTTTGTCAAGTTTATAAAAGATATAAATCACCCATTGGTGAAAATTACCCAAGAAAATGGTACGACGTATTTACTAGATAAATATTATAAATACTATTTTTGTTTTTAGGTTGATTAATCTGATGATTTCTAAACTCCAGCTAAGGTACATAACTTTACATTTTTTAATCCATTACCCATTATTAGTTCTGCGACTGCTAACAGTTCTTTTAGTACATAGAACTGTACTCTTCAAAATAAAAAAAAAATAGTTTTCTACTATTAATATAAATTTTATTATTTTGCAATGAAAGTTTAAAATGAATCGTAAATTTTAACTTTATAAAAAAATAACTTTTCACAGTCTATGAGACTATTTAATTACCTTACACATATACAATATTTGGCTGGGGGTGGGGAGTTAAAACGTTAGAAACTATAACATGTAATTAATTCTATTGTTACGATTAACAAAATAACTTTTACAGCTACTTTGCATGTCTTTTTAGGTAAAAATTTCTATTTCCTAAAATATTTTACAATAAAAAGGTATATACAGGTTGTCTCACGGTCGATGGTATATACGTCTAAAACTCACGAATTTTAAGCGACCCTGTATATTTCAAAACAAATTTCCCATACAAAATCAATATAGAGGACATTGAGATGCTACGCCTAAAATTTTAAGTGTCTACGAATGCAGATAAAGTAATAGGAGCTTTTTATTTAGAGGCTTGTTTTGAACAAAAAATGTGGAAAATAAATATTTACTTGAAAACCGTTAGAGATAGGTATAGGATAATATTAGACAAAAATACTTAGGATGTTCCATTTGAAATTTCAAAGTTGATCCTACTTTTTGATATAAGCGGCAACGCTGCATCGTTAAAAATATTTTAGATCGTTAGATCATAAACCACTACTTATGTTGCCAAATTTTCAAAGAAATCCAATTACCTGTTTTCCGTAAACGTCTAATGTACCATCGACCCTGAGACATCCTGTATATTGGTTCAGGCAAAGTTTATTAATTAAGAAAAGTTATGGCAATCTATTGCGACGCGTTTCAAAGTGGCTTTTAAAAAGTGCCGGGAAGGTCGAGCCACCGTGTACCATGTGAAGCGAACAGCACAAAATAGAAAAGTATAACAGGCTTTGTTTTGGCCAGCAACTGGTCAGAGGAAAGGCGAGCAGGAGGTGCCTGATCGGAGCCGCGTCGTCAAGTGAATTACCTCTTGTTAGTTGATAAATTCTGGTTTAGGCAGCCGTTCTTAATATATCTAAAATTTAAAAATCGGTTCCTGTATGGCTCGTTTAAAATATCAGCATCTAATTTTTCAACACTCCGTTACTTAATCCTGACCATAGAGAAGACGATTTTTTTAAACCAGATATTTTAAGAACGGCTGCTTAAATTAAAATCTACTAGGTTTACCTTTTTTATGTGAAAAAAATAGGGACCATGTATATAAAAATCATTCACTGTTAAATAAAGATAAGCTGGGTTATATCGCCATATTTTAGCCTCAGAAATTTGTGGTAGCATTTTTTCGCACCTTATATAGACACCCTGTGTACAGTGTACAAAGCAAGTTTTAAACTCAGTTCCACTAAACTGAGGCCAGATCTTTGTACTTTCCGTAAAATCTCAATGTCTTTCAATTCCTTGACAGTGACAGAGAGTGAGATTTTATGGAAAGTTCAAAGGTCAGACCTTAGTTTAGTAGAACTTAGTTTTAACCTGCTTTATAAACTAGGCATAAGTGTGCAACAACTTTTTATTTGTAATTTGTCAGAAAATTTTATTTTCTATAGAAGTGAAAGCATAGTTCCAGACTATATTACCAGTGGTCAGTTTTATTAAAATCTAGGGATATACAGGGTAGGGCAAAATATAAATAAATAATACAAAATGCTTTAAAGTAATGTATCGGATCTCAAGTTATAAATTTACACCCGCCTTAACTTTTTATTTCTTATCGTACAAAATATTAATAATATCAGTTTGTTAAAATTATTTTGTAGTTTTCGAATTAGTTATCAGACTTTTATTATCTCCTAAGATATACAGCGTACGATAAAAAACGTGATTTTTTTTAATGGAACACCATATATATTATTTCGCCACTAAAAATAAACCTTTAAAAACCTTTAAAAAAATATCACACTTTATATACCTATCTCAATTAGTTTTCGAAATATGGCAATGCATATCTTAAAAATAATTCTTAATTTCCATTAGAAACGAAATAAACTTATAATATCCTAACTTTTTTTATTTTTGAACATATACAAGAAATAAAAACACCATTTTGTTAAAATGATTCTGTAGTATCTGTATCTTTCATCAGAATTCCTATTTCTCTTAAGATATACAGGATACGACAAAATGTATGATTTTTTTTATTGAAATACTCTGTATATTTAATCACCATATAAAAGATAATTTAAAAAGCGTTACAAAAATACCGTATTTTATGGGTTTATCTTTAATGGTTTTGGAAATATGGCCATAAATAAAATTATTGGGCAATTATCGCCATAATAAAATATGTATAACCTACCTACAAACATAATTAAAGTTTACACTTATTTTTTAGATTTTAAAGACCATAGTTCCTAAACTAATAAAGATAGATATATCAAATAAAGTATTTTTGTTTTAATCTCTTTAAAAGATCTTTTTCTTTGTGATTTAATATACAGGGTGTTTTATTTAAGAAAAAATTAACATTTTGTCCTACTTTGTATAGTTTTAATAATATTAAAAATATTGTTATTAATTCAGAAGCTACACAAATAATTCAACAATTTGATATAATTATTTATTACGTACGATTTAAAATAAAAAGTCAAAGGGGGCGTAAATTTATAACTTTACACCCGGTAAACTTGTTAAAAAAAAATAATAACAATTTTGTATGTTTCCATGTAACATACAATAGTAATAATAATAATAATAATAATACGCGTTTAACAACACGCATCAAATTAACGAATAAACCTGACATCGGTCTCCTTGATAAGATAAACCACACCATCTATGTAATAGAGTTCTACGCCCCAGCGGAAACTAACATCGATATAAAAGAACGGGAGAAACGAGTCAAATATCAAGATCTTCTTGGCGAACTTCAGGCTCTATCCGGAGTATACCGTGCGATTGATTGTCCTGATAATTGGCGTGTTGGGAGGCATGAAGAATAACATATTAAAGAAATGAGGTACATTCCAGCATGTGAAAATACATCCGAACAACTGCGGTAAAGATGCGAAATCTGTTGTCCTTGGATCCCTTCGTCTATTGAGGCAAATGAATTTGGCCGAAGTTCACTGACCGAGCGGACGCGAGGAGTGGTCTTCGATATGGATGGCCTTCCGCACGACTCCCTATGGGGTCGGAGCCATGGGGGTACGTCGTGTTGGATCTTTTAAATAATAATAATAAGATGTATTATTTAATTAAAAAAATATATTTTTAATATACTGGGGTATTGGCAAAATCTTGCAACAAATTTAAAATGGGCAGTTGGATCAAAAAAGAAAAATGTATATCCTGGTAAATCTTACAAAAATGCATTCAATTTTTTTCAACCATTCGAAAGTAGGTAAGTTTTCGCTACTTTACAAAAGTATTAAATCGGAATAATAACAATTTGTAGTATACGGCAATAATTTAAAATTCAAAAAAAAATATAGGCTATAACATAGTATTTAAGTACAACTTTTATTGCAACAATACTTTCTATTTAAAATTTTCTTGTATTATTAAAAATTGCACAATTATAACTGGTGTAAATTTTTTTAATAGTTTTGGAAATATGACCATCCTTGGGAATTTTATAGTTATCCGGCATTGTTTAACTAAAACACTCTGTTTATTACACAACCATTATTTTTTTACAATTTTGGGTAAATACCACATTTAATAATAATAATATGTCTATCTTTTATAGTTTAAAAAATATGGTCATGCAAATCTAAATATTATGTTAAATTTTTAAAACTTTTTAAAATTGGATACATTACATGTGGACTTTTTTAAAACTCCTTGATAGATCTTTTATATGATAATATAATGTTCCATTTACAAATAAATTTGTACTAAATCGGAAACCCCATGTTTAATTGTTATTAGGTTGGCAGCACGTTAATCAACAAAAAAAATACTACAACTTCACTAATTTAACCGACTTTGTATCTCCAATAAATATGAAAGTTAGCAATAGTGCCGACCTAACACGTAAACTGCCATGAGAAGCACGTGTGCTTCTCATAAAATGAAATTTCTGGCACCGCGAAAAGCACTGTTGCATCTCGTGCGTTTAGGTTTATTAAGCTACATAACACAGTGGTGCTTCTCGTTATCCCTTTATTTATGTAAGTTATAATTTAAGTGTGGCCTGGCAAACATTTTTGTATATTTAGAAAGTATTTTAGAAAAACATCTTTGCCAATAAAATAGGGGAACAACTCGTAAAATCTTTCAGTATCTTTTACGCGTTATAATTATTAATTACCGGCTTTTTATTGCCTTGCATATCGATTAGTTTTGTCTACAATTAGGTTGACAACATCATTAATTATAAATAGTTTAAAGAAATCAAGAGGTTTCTTATCATACATCTGAAAAAACTTAATTTTTGATACCCGATTCTTGAACCATAAAGGTAATATTTATAAAGCTATAACCATTCAGTTTTCGCCATTGCAAATATATATTATCACTTGGTATCATCCTTCAAGAAGCTGTCATCCTCTGGTAGTCAATACTGAGAAATAACAACTTGTTGAAGGGGGAACCTACAGAATGAAAGTGACGGTAACACTTCGTGACGTTGAGGAGACTTTTTGAAAATTAGGTGGTAGCTTAGGCCTCTTACTTCTAAGCATTCTTTTACTTTGTGATAACCTACTTTTATCACCATCACTATCTGGTTAAAAGTCTAAATCACGAAGACTATTTTCGTCCGACAAAACTCATTCGCAACACGTTGCAACTCAGCTATGCTCTTTAGCTACCTTACTTTTCAAACTCTGAGGAAAAACTTACTCGCACCGCAGCAGCAATGAATATAAAACACAATATAAGTGCGTGTTGTAGCAAGAATCTACTTGTTTTCCGAGAAGCAAGTGTGCGTCTCGTGGCTCTATAAACTTAAAGTGTTCTTACGGGCCAAGAGATGCATCCGTGCTTCTCACATAAAAAAGCTTAAAAAAGAGCAGAAATAAAAATAGTACTTTTAGTCAATAACATTGAAAAATAACTAAAATACATTCAAAATACTTTTTGTTGTGGCCCAATAAACCTTTTATTTTCCTGTGCATTGTGGCAGTTAACGTGTTAAAAATGATTACCCTGTACATTACTACGTTTATATCGAAGAGTTCAAGCTAGCTTGAGTTAACGCGGCTTAAAAAAGCGATATAAACGAGCTTGAAAGTGACTTGAATCGTCCAAGTCAAGCCTAAAAATAAGTAGGGTTGACTTTACTAAAGCCGATTAAATACACGATATAAACGATTCAAGCAAGATTAATAACTGCCTAACTTCAGATGAATGCTTCCTCGAACGTCATCAGTGTCAGTTTCATATATGATTTTAACATTTTCATAAAAATATGAATTGAAAAACAGGTGAAAAACTTTAAAATACGCTTGCACAACAACAGCACACAAAACGGGACAAATTAAAAAGTGAGGTTTGTTTTTTCATTCATTTGTACGGTGAAGTTGGATGCAAAACTGCCACATGCGTATGACGATGGCCTGAAATGTGCTTGACTTCCGATTTTCAATCGACTTTCAAGCCACCAAAATAAACACGTAGAGTTGGAATTCGCTTCAAAGCCTCTTTGTTCTCAAGCCAGCTTCAACTATTCGATATAAACGTAGTGCACAATAATTTACTAAAATTTAGTAGTGCCCTGTATTGCTAATAGTTTAAGAAAATGAATCGGTGAGTGAAAGAACAATATAAGCGCCAAAAATGACATTTTAAACCAGGATAGCCAAAGTACTTTTAATACATAGACGCATCGATGGGCGAAAGAACAGTTCATGAAACACTCGTTTCGCTGTAAAACCAATAGCGCTGTTAGAACGATGAGTGAAAGAACCGTACAAATGCGGCGCTTATACTGTTCTTTCGCTCAATGACGTTGCAATCATCACGCGCCGCTTAAAAACATAAACATATGATTCATTTACTGGTTGACAGTCGTAGGTAGCCTATTTTGCGTTGCAATATTTTAAATATAAGCAAGTTTTTATAGATTGCTAAAAATCATGTCTAGTTCAAGTAGTGGTGACAGTGATCATTCTCCTGAGAGATCCATTAAAAAGCGAAAGAGGCAACCAGATAAATGGACACAAACCCAACGAAAACATAATCGTCTTCATGGCATCGAATATGTCAATACTGCTGGAAAAACTGTTAGTAAAAAGACTATAGTACCATTCGAGTAAGTTATTTATTATTTGTTTTATATAATCAAACACATACTTATTACACAATTTTTTAGGTGCCATGATAAATGTACGGAAAGCATAACGCAAGAGGAAAGGGAAACAATATTGTCGAAGTTGCTTGAAATGCAGTCCAAGAATGAACAGGATATACACTTAATGGGTCTTATCGAAGCCAAACCGGTAGCAAGGCGACGAAAAAGTAGTCAAAATGTCATTAAAACTGCAACTTTCGCATACTATATTAAAAAGAAGGTAATAAGATACCTGTATGTAAAAAATCTTTTCTCAACTTGCATGCTATTTCCAACTCCCGCTTACAACGCTTAAATAAGCTTCTAAAAGCTGGAAACACCCCGGTAGACTTACGGGGCAAGCACAATACTCGTCATCACGTAAAACCTCCTGACTATAATGTTAAGATAAAAGAACATATAGAATCATTTCCCAGCAAAACATCTCATTATAGCAGCTCTAAAGTAATACAGTATCTTGATGTTAAACTCAATGTGAAAACTATGTACCAACTTTTTATTAAAAAATGGCCAGATCTTACTCAGAAGGTGAAATATGAGTACTATCTTAAGTATTTTAATGAAAATTATTCATTACGCTTTGGAAGACCACAAGTGGACGTGTGCGGCGAATGTGAACGGCTTGGAGCAAAGCTAAAAGATCCGCACCTAAATGACAATGCAAAAAGGGTAGCTGCTGCTGAATTAATGGTTCACAAGCGACGTGCTAAGAAGTTTTATTCACAAATCCAAACTGTAAAAAAACTATGTGCTGAAAGGGATGATGTTTGCGGCATAACTTTCGACTATATGCAAAACTTACCCTTGCCCAATATACCGGTACAGGAAATCTTTTATTATCGCCAGTTGTGGGTATACGCCTTTCAGATACACAATTTAAAAGACAACACTGGACATTTTTACACTTACCATGAGGGACAGGCAAATAAAGGTCCCAATGAGGTATGCAGTTTTCTTTTGGATTACATTTTAAACAAAATCTCTCCAGAAATAACTGAGTTGCACGTGTTTTCGGATGGGTGTCCCGGACAGAACCGCAACAACACAATGGTAAGATTTTTGATGACACTGGCATTTACCAAACGCTTTAAAAATATATATCATTATTTTCCTATCCGCGGCCATTCTTTTTTGCCCTGTGATCGGGATTTTGGGACAGTTAAAAGACTAGTAAGAAAATTTGATCGTGTTTACCTTCCTGACGAATATGAGCATATGATATCAACTTGCAGAAAGGCCAATCCATTCACGATTACCACTATCAAGCACAATGATATTTTTGACTTTAATAACTGGTGGCCCAATTTTTATAAAAGACAAGCAAGTCTTTGGAACAAAAGAAAATTTCACTGTGTCGCAATTTAGACAGTTCACGTACAGCAGCGAAACACCGGGCTATGTTACCACTAGAGACTATATAGGAGGCGTTGTTTCCAATACATTTAAGTTGGTAAAGCCAAATGTTACCCCTCAATTTCCTACCGACAAAGCATATCAAGAACCTGTTCCAATAAATGAAGCAAAGGTAGCAGACATTAAAAAAGTTATGCAATATATTTCTGGAGAGGATTTAAGTTTTTACTACCACATTATTTCTTGGAAACTTGTTAAGAAAAACTGAGGATACCTTCTTTTAGGCTTAGTCACTTTGTTAATTAATATTTGTAAAGAAAATAATAAAAACAGTTCCAGACTGGTGTTTTTTGTAATTGAGTGAAAGAACAATATATGTACACGACACATTTTTGTAAATATCTTCATTCCATTTTTTTTTGATAAATTTTATTTGGTTATTGTATTTAAAAGCATTACCGCTACAACTTCACAATACATCAAAATATCAAAAAAACAGTAGTTTTTGTTTAAAAAGTTTATTTTGATTTTCTCAAAATGGTAATTTTGGAGATATACTGTTCTTTCACTCAACCGATCTCAAATATTTTAATATGGCATCACTTCTTGAAGAAAGCAGCGTGTGTGTATAGCCTACTATTGACCAAAGCAATCTTGGCAGAATCTGGTCTTGCAGCCGGCTGCATTGGATCTTTTTTTTGGATGCCAGTTAGCCAAGCAAGGAGTACGCTGTAATAGTTTTTAAAGAAAAAAAGAAAACCTAAATCACTATTATCTTGAGCTTAATATGATGTGTGCGGGAATTCCGCATGCAAGGTGCAGCAAATTATTTGCTATACCAAGAATAGCTCTGTAGCACCTCAAACACAGTGACCACCAAAAAGTGGTTCTAGGACAATGATTTAATTATTAAAGTGGATAGCTATTTGAAACCGGTTCCTAACGTATTTTTAATATACCTGCGCAACGAATTTTGGGTCCCACACTAGAGAGAAAGTCAGCAGCAACAATCCTGGACATGCACGAATTTCCATAACGAGACCAAGGTTTCTAATGGTGAACATTAAATATCATAGTGTTGCTAACACCGAAAAGTGTTTTAATATAAGAACATAATATAAAGCGGCGTGTCTGGGACGATCAATAATACTTTCAATACTGTGAAATATTGACATTATTATTGACCATGTGAACGACGTATTGAAGTACTGACGCCTTGTATTGAAGAATGACCAAAAATTTTATCAATACCGAGGATACTGTCAGTAATATTGAAGATCTAAACAAAATATATTTCAATCCTTCAGTATTCAGCGTATTACGACTTGAAAATACACAGAATATTAATTTGGGTGTTTAGCAGTGCAAAAAGCAGAAATGAAATTAGACAATGAAGTGGACAGCGAAAGTATTCCAGCTACCAATAGCAAAGACGTTAGCAACGATATTTTAAGAAGATTTATAGAGCAGGTGGAATGTTTACCGGAGTTGTGGAATAGTAGTGATCCTTCGTATATGAAAAAACATGAGGTTAAGAGCACTGGAAAAATTAGTAAAAATATTTAAAGAAATTAAGAGTGAGCGCCACGATTGAGGATGTAAGAAAAAAATTAATTCTCTTAAATCCTGATAACTTCTTTCGGTTGCTAAATATCTTAGGGTTACTGCTAGTCTTTCATGTGCAGAAATAAATTGTCTCATTACGGTGTCTTGTTTTTTAATAGACGGTTTAACCATTTTCAGTAATTGGTTAAATAGGTTTTCGGACATTCTAAAATAATTATGATAGTCGTTTGCGTATTTAATTTTAATTTCGTCTATAAGATTCACATGACTGTAACTTTGTCTCTTTGTTAACCAATCTTTTATCCACATACGTCTTTTCTTTGTCTTTTTTCGACTGAAAATGCTAATACAATTGCTAAACAATGCTTTATCCATAATTCAGTAAAACGACGAAGTTCGACTTTCTTTTATGTACTGATAAAAATACTTTAAAAATTTATTGACCTTTTGTGAATTATTGAAAGTGTTATTAATCATCTAAACGCCGCTTACAGGATTAGGTTTCAATAATCAATTAAATATAGGGTTGCCAACACTGGAAAGCATTGCATCTGCGTTGTCAGACACCAAAATTTCCATTTTTTCAACATTTTTTTTATTTTTTGATGAGAAAAGGGAAAATAGATTTTTGAAAGTAAAAACGGTAATTTTTAGTAATTTAGAACTAGTCTAGTCTAAACGCTATACAGAATCAGCCTGTCAGAAATGTTACCAGGCAATGCGTAAAAAGTAGAAGGGTTTTTGTCTCCTTTGCTTACAACCTTCAGCTGAAATCTAGACTTCTTTTCACTTGTATATTAAATAACTATTTTAAACTTTTTTCATTTTCTTTCCCGCAAACCTGTATGCAGTATTAGATAAACATGGTTAAAGGATTATTTAAGACATATTTCATTATAGAAAAGCAATGAAACGAGAAATGTTTAAAAGCAATGTTTGCAGATTTTTGGGTAAATTTGCCCAAAAACTTTTACAAAAAATATGAAAATAAAGAAAAGTATAAAGTAGAATGCAACTAATTACAAGCTTATATACACTATAATATTTAAGTTTCAATTTAAAGCTAAAAATACGTTTAAACAAAATATGACACCTTATACTAGAAATAGTATAATATACAGGGTGTCCGGGAAAATGTGGGAAATCTCTCGCACACGTATGGAAACAGATGAAAATAACACGACAAGTTCCTAGTAAAATTTTTTCCAGTTTAAGCCCCCTCTGCGGAGATATGATCCCCCAAAGGGGGAGCTAGAAATCGATTTTTCGTGAATAACTTTTAAAGCGCTCTGTATAATTTGATAATATTTTAGTACGATGCATACTAGTAAAGACCTCTTAAAATAGTGCCCTTGAAACTTATGTCGCTTCTTTAGTTTGCCAGGGACGGACTAGTTTTGCACATTATTGATAATATTTTTTACGCCCTGTATGGTGAAGACACAAAAAATATGTTTTTGGAGTAGTTTAAACCTTTTCTAAAAAAACTACTCTTGTTTGACATCGATAAAATGAGCCGTTTTCGAGTAAAAAATTATTTTAACAATAAGAGTTTATTTTTGTTTAATAATACAATATTTTATTTTCTATGTAATTGTAATTTTTGATTCAGTATTGAAAGTCCTCTCGTAGCAATGCACTGCCGGCACGACTAAATGGACAACTTTACTTGGAATTCCTTCAGAACGATTTTCACTATTTAGTAGAACACTTACCACTTGAAACTCGCCGAAACATGTACTACATGCACGATGGGGCACCACCCCATTTCAGTGTTGCTGTGCGGGAGCACCTAAATACAGTCTATCCAAACCGTTGGATAGGTAGAGGAGGACCTATTGCCTGGCCTCCTCGATCTCTCGACTTGACGCCACTCGATTTTCACTTGTGGGGACATCTTAAAACTTTGGTGTATTCCACTCCTGTCGAAAGTAGGGAGGAACTTCTCCGGAGAATCACGTTTCACTGCGATCAAATAAGGAATAATGTTGGCCTATTGTGGCGGGTACAGCAGTCCTCAATTCGTCGGGCTCGTGAGTGTATCAGACTTCACGGAGGCCATGTTGAACCTTCTTACGAAGTTTTTAATTAAGCAGTTGATGTTCAGTTTTTATTGAATTTAATAAAAATGTGGATGATAAGGGAATTCTTCCTCATATCAACCCCACAAAAATTAGAAAAGAAAGACTTTTTTACTCGAAAACGGCTCATTTTATCGATGTCAAACAGGAGTATCTTTTTTAGCAAAAGGTTTAAACTACCCAAAAACATATTTTTTGTGTCTTCACCATACAGGGCGTAAAAATATTATCAATAATGTGCGAAAACTAGTCGCGTCCCTGGCAAACTAAAGAAGCGACATAAGTTTCAAGGGCACTATTTTAAGAGGTCTTTACTAGTATGCATCGTACTAAAATATTATCAAATTATACAGAGCGCTTTAAAAAGTTATTCACGAAAAATCGATTTCTAGCTGCCCCTTTAGGGGATCATATCTCCGCAGGGGGGCTTAAACGGAAAAATTTTATAGGAACTTGTCGTATTATTTTCATCTGTTCCATACGTGTGCGAGAGATTTCCCACATTTTCCCGGACACCCTGTATAATGTATAAAAATCATGTGTTATAATTAAAAGGAAAATAATAAAGTTTTGGTGACCAGTGAATAATTATTAATTGACAGCTTACAGCCTGGGCCACAGTCAACTGTTGCCCAGATAATTAAGTTTTATGACACTGAAAATACATACATTAAAACGATTTTTTGATTTCTAAGATGGTTTGCTTTGGTTCTTAATCCTTTAATTTAGACCTTTAAAAAATCTAAGGAATGCTTGTCATAACACTGTCGATTAAGTATTCAACGTAAAACTTTTAACTTGTGTTTTTATAGCATTTTAACACACAAGTAAAAAATATTTGAATAATATGCAGTAAATAAAATATCATGGTTATTTTAGTAGCTCCTTTAAGGTCTTTTTCACTTTATTAGCTGTGTTTTAGAATTAACTGACTTGTCTCAGGTAATTAAAATACTTTCTTAAGCTTCTGGTAGTTGAATTTTATGACAGAAATTTCTGTAAGATAGGTGAGTTAAAAACTTAAGTGCTTGTAATAATAAATTTTATGGCCCTTGTTGGTAGTTTTTTTTCCTATACGAGTCCTGACTCCGATGAATTTGGCCCATCTAGCTTAAACATGTAATATGCAATAGTATCCGTACTCTCTAACTCGCTAATAATAAAAAATAGTCACGAAAGAAATTTTCGGCTTCGTTATTTTTAGCAGCAAAAAAATCAAAGACAACTGGACCTGAAAACGTTAAGTTTTGGTTAAAAAGTGGACCCAGTAACTTTTTTGAATTAAAAAATGGATCATGTACCCTGCTTTAAAGGTCTTTAAGTTTTCTATTTATCACCGTTTTATTTTTAAAAATCGGCCAGAATTATTTAAAAGTTACAAGCGTTTGAAGTGTTGCTCCAATTTAAACAGGGTATTCCATTTAAGAGGATAAATGACATATTTTTTTACTTTCCCCATATTTTTAAAGAAGGCCAATAGATGTATTTTAGTTCGGAGAATAAAAAAAAATCGTAATAAATAAACAATTGCATTAAACACACAAAAACTTAGGCCATAAATGTTAAACTTTTTAAATGGAACACTAAATTTATTATTATATTTTTAAATTATTTGGTCAATTTTAAGTGTTTTTTATTAAGAGTACAACATGTTTATCTTTTACCGTTTTTAAGTTATTGATACTTAAAAGTCACATTTTTGTCTTACTTTATTAAATATCTCAATATGAAATAAAGGTAATGCAGGCTGATAATTCAAAGTCATTTTCTTTTTGGAAATTATTAATGTATTTTCTTTTTGCTTCACTAGCATTTGTAATATTATATCGCTACTATATGTAGTTTTTTTTATCTAATAATTTATTTTAAAATTTTATATTTTAGTATTAAAATCCACCAATGGATAAAATTTTTAATAACATTGAAGTATTAGGTAGTCACCTGTATTACCTTTATTGTGTATTAATATATTTATTTAATTAATATTAGCCGAAAATGTGACTCTTTAAGCGTCAATAATTTAAAAACAGTTAAAGGCAGATATATAGTACCCTTAATAAAAAATACTTAGAATTAAGCAAAAAATTTTAAAATACAGGGTCCGGCAAAATGTATTACCTATTTTGTTTCTTTAATATAAAAAAATGTATCGAGTATTCACTATGGCGATATTTTTATTTGGAAAAGTAGGCTTTGGAGAGTTTATTAAAATTGTTGACAGTTGTCAAAATGCCGCGTTGGTTAACAGAACATCGCATTTTTTGTGTCGAAAAATTTATTGAATATAATTCCATTATAGCCGTTCAAAGGTGTTTTCGACGTCAATTTAATGACCGACAGTGTCCGCAGCGGAAGACCATTACAGTTTGGATTCGTAAATGGAGGACAGGAGGATCCGTTTTAGACAAGAAGTCAAGTGGGCGGCCAAGATCTGCCTGCAATGCACTGAACGAAGACAGAGTTAGAAATGCAATTATCGCTAGTCCCAAAAATCTGTTGTTAAACATGCTACTGTTTTAAATTTATCTGAGCGAAGTACACGAAGAATGTTAAAAAAATGAATTTTCACCCATACAAGATCGCAATTGTTCAAGAAATAAATCATCAGGATAAGATTAATAGACTTGAGTTCTGTCGCCTTCTTCGTACCAATTATCAAGGTATTGAAAACAATATGTTTATGAGCGATGAGGCCCACTTTTATTTAAACGGAGATGTAAATAAACAGAATTGTCGTTACTGGGCTCAAGAGAATCCACGCGAAATTCATCAGCGTCCATTACATTGTCCCAAAGTAACTGTATGGTGCGCCATCTCCTCGTCTAGGATAATCGGACCTTATTTTTTGAGGAAAATGGTCAGACAGTAACAGTTACTGCCGCACGCTATGTTCAAATGTTGCAGATATTCTTCTTACCGCAAATTCAAAATGAAATTGGACATTACTGGTTTCAACAGGATGGCGCAACAAGCCATACGGCAAGAATAAGCATGGATATTTTGCGACAATCCTTTCCAAACAGACTGATTTCTAAGAATGGTACCATTCCTTGGCCAGCAAGATCGCCCGACCTTTCAGCACCAGATTATTTTCTCTGGGGCTATTTAAAACATAAAGTGTTTGCCAATAAACCTAGAAATGTAAGGGAGCTAAAAACAAATATTGCCAATGAAATCCACGCTATTTCTAGGCAAGTTCTTCAAAATGTAATGAGAAAATTTATGAACCAGTTAGAAGAATGTATTGAAGAGGGTGGCGGTCATTTGCGGCACACCATATTCAAAGCATAATAAACTCCCATCTTTCTTGTTTAAGAATACATGTTCCTTTGTTTTGTTTTTAAAGTTAATAAATTTTTATAAGCAATTTAAAATGGGTTGTTCATTTTGCCGGACCCTGTATAAATATAAATATGGTGTTCCATTTATAAAATGCAACATTGATAGCGTAATTCCTTTGTTTCATAAACAATTGTTTTTTTCCGATTTTCAAATTCCGCGAGCTAGAATACATCGATTGGCTATCTTGAATTTCTTAAATAGTATAGAGAAAGTAAAAAATATTTATTTTTTCGCTTAAAATGAAATAGCATGTACAGGAGTGGGCCAAATTCGACGCTTTTGATAGGAAACTTATGTTCTTGTACGTTTTATAAAAAAACTGACACCCATTTGCGAGGCTCAAATTGCAAGCCAAATTTATTGAGTGAAAACCGCAATTCGCTATCTTGCGTCGTTTACTCGCTACAGCGTGCTTCCTAGTTTCTTGCGTTTTCTTTAATTCTTTATACCTTTTTTTTATTTTTAGGTATTTTTTTAATTCTGTAAAAACCTTTCCACAGTAACTTTTTCTGCAAATTGCAGATATAATTTTAGTTTTTTTCTAGGGTGGCACATTTTTGATTTATTTATTTTTGGAATTTTACCCTCTATATTTCTTCACTATTAAAATGGGTAAAAAATAACCGTTTTTAAAATGTGTTATACCTTATATTTCTTCTCAGCCGTTTCGGAGATATTGCATATTTTGTCATTTATGACTAATATTGGTTAGATAGTAGGCCATAAAAAAGTAATTATGTTTTATTTTAAACAATCTTGCTGTAACTTTTGTTTTTATGGACTGCAATGTCGGGAACGAATTTTTATTAATAATTTAATAATGCAAATAAGGGTACAAATAAGATAAGTAAACGACAGAAGATAGCGAATTGCGGTTTCAGTAAATTGGGCTTTAAATTTGAGACTCCCAAATGGGGGTCAGTTTTTTTGTAAAACATACAGAAACATAAGTTTTCTATTAAAAGCGTCGAATTTGGCCCACCCTGTATATACAGTGCAGTTTTTAAAAGATCTCTTCCAATAACTCGTGAGATATCAAAGTTTGATCAAATTTAGGTAAAATTGAATTACTTTAGCATGAATATATTTTTTTATTTCACGTGGCCTAGTGCACGGGAGTTATGTAGCACCTCGTCTTAGAGGCTCTTTAATTCTTTACTTATTGCTACTTAGGCTTTTAATCGGCTTAGCTGTTCCAGACTTATAAGCCAATGTCAATAAAACCGCATTGTTTTTACACTATTAAGGCCAAATTTTAAACAGCTTTAAGTCCGCAAGGGCTTTTAAAACGAGGTGCTTTATGATCTTCCTTTTCAGTAAAAAAAAGTGGCTAGTGCCCCCTCGGTACTAGGTAATGTAACAGGAATTATTTTTATGCCAAAAAGTAGTATAGACGACGCCCTTTTACTCAAATTTTACTTGATCTTGATATCTTGTCACATTCAAAAGATTAAGGGAAAAAGGCCTTTTAATATCCGAACTGTATAATTAAATTTTAAATAATCCATGTCCATTAAATTTTTGGATTTCTATAGTTTATATTTTTCTTAACCATAATGTATCTAGTTTCTTTTTATTTTGGACAAGAATTAAAGAAGAAGAAACAACGACAACATCTGCGTATTAAAACAAAATAATATAAATTTATTTAAATTAGCAACAGTTACCAGCTAAATTTGGGTGGTGTTTTAAATTGTATGGATTTATTGAAAAATATATACAGGGTGTCCGGAAATTATGCGTCAAAATTTCTGTGGGCGAAACTGCACGAAAAATTAATGCAAAGAACTTCTGTACAATTTTTTCAAAATTAACGGATATACAGGGTGCTGAAGAAAAACAAAATTTTGTTTTTTTTTCTAATCACTACACTTTTTCTAGTGTACTGATTTTTCATAGATGTTTATGTCGTTTTCTCGAAAAACGGTCATTTTATGTTACTACAACATGAGGACCTTTTTAAAAGACATTTTTAATGCTCCTTCTATTTTTCTAAAGTAGAAGGTAAGTTTAGGCCCTTTGGCGCTGACTACTGGCGTCAAATTATTAGAGTTAATACAAAAAAGCATTAGTGATATGTATGCAAAATTTGGCGAAAATCAGGATTTTAGAAAAAAATTATTAAAAATAAAACAATTTTTTTTCCTACAACACCCTGTATCTCCGTAAATTTTAAGTTATCGAAAAAAATTGTATAGAAGTTTGTTGCCTTAATTTTCGTGCGGAATCGCCCACAAAAATCCTGACGCGTCATTTCCGGACATCCTGTATAATCAACGAACTTACACATCATGTTTAACATTTACATAATGTGTAAGTTTAAAAATACAATAATATAACATAACATAAACTAATAGTTTTTCACAAAGCACACACACTTTAATTGTATTTATTAGGGGGCATTCAGAATCGACGCCCGGTAAAGACCCAGTGTGCAATATGCAAGACCCTAT
This sequence comes from Listronotus bonariensis, assembly GCA_014170235.1. Taxonomy (NCBI): domain Eukaryota; kingdom Metazoa; phylum Arthropoda; class Insecta; order Coleoptera; family Curculionidae; genus Listronotus; species Listronotus bonariensis. The sequence continues at coordinate 41,296 of JACEGR010004580.1, forward strand.
TAAAAATAAACATAAGGAACAAATTCGTTTGCCAAGGTCAAGGTTGGGGTAAATTTTACCCCGATTTTTCGAATCTGAATGCGCCCTTATTGCGATCGCAATGGTAATGGTGTATAAGTTTAGTCAACAGGTTCAAAAACGTGTTAAATTAAAATAATGCTTCTATAATTACAGGGTGGCCCACCATATCCGACACGGTCTGTAGCTGCATAACCATAGGGTTTTTAAAAAAGTAAATACTGGACCATATACATGTCGGATAAGGCCACAGTATAAAATTATTTTACTCTATACAGGATGTATCAAAAAGTGTGACGTATCAAAGTTATATTTTTTAAATGGAACACCCTATATTTTATGACGGTTTTAGATTCTACATAAAAAAATAATTTAAGTTAGTTAATAGTACCAAGTGTCTTATTTTATTTGTTTCTGTGATATTTGATTTTTTTCAAAATGCAGGGGTGCAATTAAATTAATTTTATTTTAACAATATAAACTCCTTAAACTTTAAAATTTGTTACAAGATTAGGAAAAGTCTGCCTTATCATAAGTAGGTCATATCGAGATCATAGATTATACAGGGTGATCAAAAAATAATTTCAATTTTTTGAAAGTCAAATAGCAATATCTCTCTTATTTTAAACGGAACACCCTGTATTTTTGTACACCACATGATGACAAAGCAAATACTAGATATTTAAACAACAAAAAAACTCGGTAAAAAGTAGTTAATTTTTTAAAAAGTTATGCAAAAAAATAAGTTTATTATTTAAGCATTTTTAGTATTTTTATAAGTAAACAAAAATTAAATTTCCGAAAAATTTTGTTACGACATTTTTTTGGTAATACCTTATAATTGCTGTTTTTGCATCTAATATGGGTATTAACTTTGAAAAACAAATTCGTTAATAATTAAGAAATTATTTATTAACAAATTACCCATTTTGGGGATTAAAAATACATTACTATTTTTTATAATTTATTTGTTTTTGCGCATATAAATTTAAAAAATATTTTATTACATAATAATTAATTATTATTTCGTTTAAAAATTACTTTTTTATTGCACAGGTAAAATTAAATTAAATGAAAAATATATTATATACATTTTTTTAATGTTTATATAATTTTTTATATTTAAATTTTTATAACCTAGGGATCCAATAAATTACATTCATGGTATTTGTGTAAGTAATGTGCTTATATTTAAAATTAATTTAAGTTCGATCCTGTAGCTTTTGTTTATAAGTTGTTATAAGAAATTTTTTTTTTTGTTTATTTTTGCAATTTAATGGCTTGTAACTTGTTAAATATTATAAATACAGATACAGGCCCAAAAACTTTTTGTTTAATTTTAAAATATCTATTCAAAAACATTAAAATTATATCAATGTCTGCATTTCTTTAAATAATATACTAGTTTAAATTTACAGTGTACCATTTTTAAATTAAAACAAAAATTAATTAATACGGTAATCCTTTTTGCCTACCAACATTAAATTTAAATTTAAGCAAAATAGCCTAAGCTTTCCCGAAATAGAAACATAAACAAAAACTATTCTTAAAGTGAAGCCTATCAACCTTAAAAACTAAATATTTAATAGCAGTAACCGTTACCTGAAACTATTTTAATTCAAATTCATGATAGTCATTTTAATCCTAATTTAAAGCAAATTACTCTTTTAACCACAAAAAGATGAGCCGCAATTGTGACCTCGGCCTTTGGTTTTCATTTTATAGGCGAAGAGATTATTGTTTATATTTAAGGATAATATAATGTTAATAGATTTATTTAAAAAAATAAAAGAAAAACACAAATTTAAAAGTTATAGTTATTTGGTGATTTAAAACATATCTATTGTCAATATTACATAAAAATTATTGGTAATTATGCCGTAGGTATAGAGTCCGGTGATGGCTTAGCGTGTAAGGCGTTAAGTCGTTGAGCGTACAACGGACGTGAGATGGGATCGAATCCTGCTGAGGCCAAATACTTATTTTTAAGTTGGTCGGAAATTTAGTGGTTAGCTCAACACCAGACGGACAAAGTGCAAAAGGTATCGACGATGAAGGTCACCAAGGGACCAGGGCGCCGAAACACACTTTGCCGTGTCCTGCGCAACCGTAGACATGCGGACCCCACTCAGTTGGTATGTTCAGTAGTGCCCTCTGGGTGGGGACGAGGTCTTAAGTTATTGCTCATAGGACCGTGGTTCCGGAACCCACGTTAAGCTGTGAGGTCCCGTCTGGCTGACATCACCCAGACGTAAAAGACAGGGCGCACAATAAGCCGAGCGGCTTTAGTGCATTGGTTATCCCGGCCCTATTCTAATCTAATCTAATCTATGCCGTATAGGGTTTTCTGCGGTTTTTAGATTTAAAAAAAATTGGCTTACACGTTATCTTCTTATATATTCTTAATCAAAACAAAATGGCGCCGTTATAAAAATAATTTTTATTATTTGTAAAAAAGTTTAAATTTTCTTTCTTCACTGTTAATTTAAACATTTAGCAAAATCGGTAAATTTACGCATTCGAGTTCTATATGTAGAGGTTTTTTAAATAAAAGTTAACATGCCCGAAGTCACGGTCAGGTTAGTTCTTGTCAGACAAGTATCTTTTTTTTAAATTGGCTTTTTAAGAAATTACAAAGATATATATCTTTTTGACATATTTTCGATGTTGCCAAATGCTCTTCATATTTGACTTGAAATAAATGACGTTTCTTTAACCTTGTTTGCTAGTTTGAGGTTATAAAAAATAAATTTTAATATTCTTTTAAATTTCTCTATTTTTAACAATAATATTCATAAAAAAATACTTATTTTGGATTTGATTTTGACGAATATTAACTCATTATCCAGAAAGTTTGTTAGGTTATAATCAGGGCCGTATTAACCCTATGAGGCGCCCTAGGCTACAAGTCCCAGAGCGCCTATAAAAAAAAGGTCCTTACCTCCTGCGCCTATTTTCTTTTGAGGCGATGAAATTTGATGACCAAAAAGAAAACAAAAAGTAATTCCCTTCTTTTCGCGCCTATTTCATTTATTTCAAAGCACCTTATTCAGAGAGGAATTTATTCTAATACCCACCCAACCTAAACTTTTTAAAAACTCCTCTGTCTAGCGCCTATAACTCCCTGTCTGGCGCCTATTTTTTCATGGCGCCCTAGGCTGTAGCCTAGTCAGCCTAATGGATAATACGGCACTGGTTATAATTAATTAAAAACTGGATATTTTGGATCAGCGCCACTGGTGTTTTATTAAGAAAAGGTTTTAAAATCAGTATCATTTATTTAAAAAAAAATCATAAAAACGGCAAAAACCCTATTCGGCACTTTTAACAAATTATTATATAAAAAAATTAGTCACTCTTTAATAAAGTAAAAAAATAAATCACGCAGCCATAGTAGAATGCCGTTTATATGTTGAGTTAAAAGTATAGCGCTAATTAAAACAATAAAACAATTTTATTATAAAATCATAAAATACATTTAACGGAATTATTATAGTTATTTAAAGTAAAAAAATATTTATACAGACTCTGCATTGATAGTATTTACAAGAAGAAAAAAAATCAAAAAAACTCATCCTTATAAAAAATTTTGCTTGTAAAAACTATATAATTTACAAAGAAAGTATGTTTGATATGATATGATATGATATGTTGAAGTTCGAAAAAACTTCAAAAACATAATTTTTCTTCAAGAGTAAACTATCCTAATTTTACATTTTTAAGTTATTATTCATGTTATTTCTTTACTGCACTAGCAGCTAAAATGCACTCCTTATTTCGTATCAAAAACTTTTATGGAATTGTTTTCTAAGCGGTTAGCTGCCGCCCTGTGAGTATTAATTTATAGGCTTTGGACAGACCGAGTATTCGCGCGGTCGATTCGGTTTTAAGATTTTATGTCAGTATGAAAGGTTTTGTTTGTTAACTTTTTGGTTGTGTTCAAATCACATAATAATATCAATACCATCAATCAAAATCGAAGGCAGTGTCTCCATTGACATTTATTTTTCTCACTTTGACATTTTTCAGGTAAAGTTGAGGTTATATATTATATAGGTTACTCGCGGCTATAAACTTTAATATATTCCGACACTTTGTCATTCTTTGCACGCGGTTAAATAAGGGCACTAGTTAAACGACCGCCGGCGGTTTTGCTACATTTTAAAAAGAAAACCGCCGTCCGGCGGTTTTTTATATCTACGTATATAAAAATCGCCAAAAAATAGAATTAATTTCTTGTGTTTTATCGATTCAAGCCGCTGTCTAGCGGTTTTGCTTATAAAAACCAATAAAAACCGCCGAATAATATAATGGAAGACACGTGTGACACCAACAAAGATGTTGTCGAAGCTCTTCATTAGGTAAAAAATATATATGTACATCTTTTAGGAAAATAAAAGCCAAATATTTTAGCGGCAAGAAGAAAAATTATCGTTTTATAGAACTAAAACTAAAGTATTACCAAATAAAGTATGCATGTATTGAGAATGGAACAAACTTTAAAATTCTCAGGAAAAAGAAAAAAGTTTCAGGATAAAAAATTTATAAACGCCGCTAATTTCTTTAAGCTATTATAAAGGTTTAAAAATTGTATTCAAGGTATCTCATAGCTACAGGGTTACGTGTGTTGACCCGTAAGCGACAGGTCCCGAGTTCGATTCCGGATACGTAAATATCATTTTTATTTCTTTTAATATTTTTTTCTTGATAATTTTTTGTACATTTGTTCAAATTTTTATTTTCTATTGTTCATAACGTAATTTTCAGATTAATCATTTTCCATTTATTTTAAATTTTAAGTTTAAGTTTTTAAGTAATTGCTGACTTTAGTAATTTTTTCGTGTTAACCGTATTTATCGAAGTGGTTCAAACCGCATTTGAAATGACAATATAAATAGGAGAGTTAGATAGAGATAGGTATTTAATTTTTTTTTAATGTTTTGAACCGTATTAACCCAAACGCCTTTTAATAATGACACCCTGATGAGTTATTACCTCACCTTTCCTGCCTGACAGTGTTTTTAGTGTTATAAGTTATTGGGCCCATGTAATGAAATAGTTTTGTAATGTGTCTTTTTTAATTATAGGCCTTTAATAAAGTGGCAATCCAGCCACAAAACTTTAGGATAAATACAATAGGGTTTTATTTGCCTGTCCCTATCCCGCTATACTTCTCCAAGGGTGCAATTAACTAAACTACAATATTAAACAATAAAACCACAAAAACGGATCGCTAACGGCACGCCAAATAAATTATTATTAAGGTTAGAATAACTTTAACTATTTTTCGGCGGTTTTTAATAGTTTTTATGAGCAAAGCTGCCGAACGGCGACTTCTATCGATAAAATAAGTAATAACTGCCTTTAATAACAAATTAATTCTTATTTTCGGCTTTTTCATATACCTAGATATAAAAACCGCCGGACGGCAGTTTTATTCTTATAATTAGGCAAAATCGCCGGCGGTCGTTTAGCCAGTGCCTGAAGTAAAATGCATAGAAATAATAAATTAGGTGTATCATGTATTAGGTTTAATTAGGAAATTAAAAAAAAAAACTAACCATAACCCCCACTTACCCTCTGTCTTCGGTAATATCAAGTAACAAAACACCGAAAACCTAAGACAGAGTATATAGGTGAGGGTCATGGTTAGTTAAATATTTTTCTTTTCATTTCCCTAATTAAATCCTCGTTGTATTTTCACCACAATATGTCGCTAGTCTTCTAAAACTCCACTAAATTTGTAGTTATATCATGGCAACATATCGAACAGGCGCAAACACGGTCTGTAAAAGCTTATACACACGGGGCAGGAACTAATCTCTTGTTGATTTTCGTGCCAAAAAATATATATTTTTTTAATAGCTTACTTAAATACTCTTTAATTACAATAGTTTTTTGTTATTTGCTATAAAGCACTTCGCACCAACTTTACTTAAAATAAGGCTTCTAGCTTTTTTGCTTAAAAATTATAAATACAGGTATTTGACCCTTTGAAAAAATCAGGTTTATAAAATTTTTCCAAACCCCGTAGGAAAAATCAAAAGATTCTTTTTATGGATCATATTTTATTTACAAGCAAATATTTTAATTGGAAATTATATTTTTTTCCAAAAATTAATTTTTTGATCCAATTTTCATACCAAACGGTATGTACAAAATGCTACTACAAACTCTTAGGGCCAAAATAAAACGATCTTATAGAATCTACGTTGGTTAAATAGTTGTTGGTTTGCGAGCTACAGGGTCCATTTTTTAATTTCATTTTAGTTTTTTTTAATATTACAAATGTTTGAACAAAATTTAGGTTTATGGAGTTTTTAAGGGTGGAGAGTCTTTGCTTATGTTTAAAACGCCATAAATTTTATGTGCCTCGATAGATCAGGCACATGAAAAAAAAAAGTGTAGCACAAAACTGAAATTCCGGCAACGGAGCCAATATCACTGTAAAATTTATCATAGGCGGAGTGAGTAATGTAGTTTCTTAGTCTCTTTAATTATTTTATGTAAAGCCTTTTTTTTGGCTGTTACTTTTTTTTCTTTGTAAAATAATTGATTTTAAGAAACACGCTAATACGAATTCGCCCACTTCTACTTTTGTCGACAGTACGCTGCTGCAATACTAATTCCAAACTTTTGTAAATGGAGCTTAAGTGGTTTAAAAGATATTATTTCCACGACCGTTAAAAAAATGCAGTTTTTTAATCGTTAACAGGAAGATAAAGTACTCCATTCTAGTACACTACATAAAATGTTAAAACAAGTAAAGTTTTATAACACTTCGAAGCTATTTTTCACACTTTGAATTAGTGTTTTGTTTAAATGCCTACTACAATAAACTTAAAAATCAATTTATGCAATGTAACAGTAAATACGTCATCAACTGAACCAAACGGTCAAGTTACCTTTGATTTTGTCATTTTTTCTATTGGTTCTTGTATGTGTCACTAGTTTTAAAATTTGACATTTTGCTAATAAATTTATTGAAAATGATTTAAAATTTATGGTAATAATAAGCTTGGATGAATAAGAAATTAAAAAAGAATTTTTACTGTTTCAATATTATTTTTAAAAAAGTAAGTGCATACAATTTTTTGAAATTAAATAACGGTGTAGGTATGAAGAGGGTAATTGTCTTTTAACAAATAAGGAGGTTATGATTTTCTGTTGCAATACTATGGCTATGCTGCCAAAATTAAAATTAATAAGTTTCAATAAAAAAACAGGTATAAATTGGTAATTTGGGAAATTTTTATACGGTCGTAAAAAAATATAGTAGGTAACACATGCACAAAGTGTCTTTTTACTCAAAGGATTGTCGTACTCGCCTAAATTTGTAAAAGAAAGTATCATTTTATGCACTTGTTAGATAATTTACTATTAGATTTGCAGTACTTTTTAATAACGCTGTATATCTACAGTGCAAAGGCAAAAGAGTCTTCGCAGACATACAGTTTTGACTATTTTGTCAACGTCCTAACTTAAAAAACCTTTCTAGGAAAACCGTTAAAATATCAAAATGTAAAACACTTTTTGGACATTAAATCAATGTAAAAACTTGAAATGACCAATTTTGTAATTAGACTTTTTTGCCTTTGCACGGTAGAATGCTACATAATTGATTGATGATAATTCTATCAAGTTATGTTAGTAAACCTTTCTTAGAAATTAACTCGCCACCTGTTTTCTAATTCATTCGTTCAATATCTATCTGTTTATGCAAATCTTATAGAGCCAGTTCAAAGCCCAAAAGTAATATTCTTTAGCTGTTTCGTGAGATACGGATAATTTTATTTTCCTATAAAACCGTGTAATCTGATGTGATTCGAATTCCGATCCCAGTTGAGTTCGCACACCTAATATGCGTGATGAAAACCATAGCTTTCCATTTTTATTTAAACTAATTCAAGCCAGGCTATGTTGTACAGGGTGTCTTAATTGCGACACTTAAATAAAGTATCTATACTTTATCTAAAACTAAATCTGTTGCACGTCACTAAGCTTGGAAATTTGCCCTGTTGCCAAGTTATCATGAGAAACTGAGTTTTGTTTAAAAAGAACAAAGCATTTTTCGGGTAAAGAATTTGTTAATTTTAGATGATGTCATAATTTTCATAACAAAAATGAAGTTATAACACAATAAAAAATTATTTTAAAAAATCCAGGTATTACAAATTTCAATATAGAAGCATGGATTTATCCACTAAAACACTGAATACCTATTAACCAAAATTTATTGAAATTAACTTCTCTTACTGCAGCTACAGGCAACAAAGGTCAATTATTTTCGCGTTTTTGCTCAAAATAGCCTATTAAAGAAGCAACAAGCTTCTTGCATCTACTGTTTATCTGCTTTGGCATTTTTATCTTATGTTTGTTCTTAAAAGAACAGATTCAAATTACTACGGACACAATTTTGAACTCTTGAAAGGTTCGAAACTGCTAATAACGATAAATACGTCGAAAAAACCGGAAAATAAGCCAAAAAATTAAAGAACTAATTAATAAACAAATGAAATCGATCAAATCACCGTCAAAAAAGCACTATCAACGTGACAACATTGCATAATTAGGTATCAGAATAACCAACAGGATATGCTAAAACGCACTTATAAGATAGATATTCATGTAATGATGAAGCGTCCCTATTATATATATCTATCTCTTTCTAATGTATATGGCTAAAAAAGAAATAACAAAATTTAATTTGATAGATATTGTAAACGAATAGCTTTAATATAAATTAGTGATTATATGTTTGTTCGAATGGTATGAAGTTTAGATGACGTGCAACGGATTTAGTTTAAGATAAAGTTTATGTATAGAATTTTCAGAGAAATAAGCTCCGTCGGCATAATCTACTTATTAAAATAACCCCTAAAAGATCAATAAAACGATTAACGGTATTCGGGAGAGCAGAATCTTATTGTGAAAGTAATACGACACTGTTCCTGTGACTTCCGTAAATTGTGGGTAATCATTTTATTGCAAGGGATATTTTTATCTTTAAGGATTTATTTAATTATTAGATCATACCGACATGGCAAAAAATTTTAAACAGAGTTATAACTGTTAGCGGTATTTAATAGTATTTATGTAGCAAGTGCATAAAGTGATACTTTTTTTACGAATGGTAAGTTTGACAGCACGACCCGTCACGCTTGTGCGGCAATCCCATGAGTAAAAAGACACTTTATGCATGTGTTACATACTATACTTTTCCACGACCGTATAAAAATTTTCCTTAATACCATTTTATACATATTTTATTATTAAATTTAATTTTTGTAGCACAGCCATAAAAAATAATAACCTCCTTTTTTCTAAGAGACAATTATCCTTGTCATAACTATGCATTTATTATTTAATTTTAGAAAATTGTATGTACTTACTTTTTGTAGAAATAATATTAAAACAGTATAAATTCCTTCTCAATTTCTTAGTCATCCAAATTCATTATTACTATCAATTTTCAATAATTTCTTTTAAATTTATTTGCAAACTGTAAAATTTTAAATCGAGTGACACATGAACTAAAATAAATTATGACGTAATCAAACGTAACTTGTCCGTTTGGTTTAGTTAATGTCGCGTTTGCTGTTACATTGCATAAATTGATATTTAGGCCTATTGAAGTAGGCATTGTAAGAAAACACTAATTCAAAGTGTGAAAAAAGCTTCGAAGTGTTAAAAAGTTACTTTTTTTAACACTTTATGTAGTGTACTAAAATAAAGCACTTTACCTTTATGTTAACGATTAATTAAAAAAGCATTTTTTCTAACGGTCGTAGATAAAAAGTATTATAGGGTTCATGCGCCGTTTTTTAACACGCTTTTATAGTTGAATCTACTCTAAAATTTATTCTGAAAGCAATATCGCAAAATACACAAAAAATGATAAACTAAACAAACCTTTTCGAGTGCACATAACCTCTGACAGAGCCTGATTACATATTATTTAGGTATATACAACTAGAAACGTTGCGAAAACACGTATCACACACTTAAAAAACATTCTCCTCATTTCGTCTCTGGACCTGCTATAAAACCTGTAGCTCGTGGCGTACTCGTCGTGTTGAATATTTTTAGCTGCAATAAATTATTGTTTACAAAAGGGTTTGTTTACTTTATTATTTTTGTGTACTTTGCGGCATCGCTTTCAGGATAAATTAAATCTAGTTTCATCTATATTAACTTATACCTTATATACATAAGTTATTATATTGATGGGGCGACATTCGTCAAATTTTACAGGAAATGATTTTTGTTCTTATTGCGTTATTTTAAAATAAAGTTGGTAATTTTTGTATATACATTAGTGCACGGCTTTATTTTAATTCTTGGGTATTGTTTTAGTAATCCTAAATATCGTTCTATTAATTTTGCGGTTACGATATTTTGTCAATACATTTGCTAAAATTTTCCCATGTTTATTTGTCGTCTAATATAGACATACGATGATATTATACGGTCAGTGAAGACTACCAAAGCCACCAATACTACCGGATTTGGACTCCCACTTTATTGGATTAGTCGGTAACAAGGTATGCGACGATTTAAAATAATAACGATGTGTGGGACAAATATGGACCTTAAATTATTTGTTGTACCGGTTTTAATTGAAAACTTTGCTGTAATGGTCAAAATATACGGTACTGAAAGTTCCAACCCACAAATTCGGTGGGAGCGACCCAAAGCTATTACTCGGAAAAGAGATGACTCGACAATTTTTAGTTCGCGCATACGCCGCACGATTTCTACGCAGAGCGGTTTTTGACTCCTCTCTATTTAAAACCACTGGATTTATGCCTAAATTTAAAATTTGGGCAGTATTTCCCAAGATATACGGATGTCGGAGTTAAAATTGTGAAATTTGTAACTATAATTTTCTGCGGTTTCGGCAACCTTTAAGCACTAACCTTAGTGCATTAGATAGGTTCAATGAATATTATATCTTCTGTTTTTACATTTGAATGGCTTTTTATTTGTAATACAATATATAGGGTGTCTAATTAAAAATAATATTTTTGTATAAAATTCTTAAAGATGGTCATATTTCCGAAACTACTAAAAATTTTATATATCAAATGCAGTATTTTTCCTAAAGGTCTTTTTGACAGAAATAAAATATACACTACTAAATTATTTTTAAAAATCCATTAAAACTACACTTTTTGTATCCCCAACAACAAAGAAGTTAAAAGTGCCTAGCCAAATTGACAAAACTGCATGGAAAACAAATAATTTATGACACAAAATTTGGGTAACTATTCTTGTTTTTCTATATTAGCAAAGACAATTATTTCTGTGAAACTATAATTTTCTTTGATATTAGTCATTATTTGTGTTTAGAATTTACCTATTCTCTTACTTGAAATAATTAATTATCTTCCTAACCAAAAATAGCTTCCTAACCTTTTTTTCATTACTAATCATTGTTTGTCCTAGGAAAAAAATGCACAAACGAGTCTCTGCAGGTTTTTGTGGCCATTAAGCATCAGGTGAACAATACAATAATATCGTAAGCGACAATAAGATAAATCGTAACCGCCGCGAGTATGTGGCGCATAGGATTTTTTGTCGGGACCATAGTGAAGCATACGATAGAAATAAGGATGTTCTAAAAAAACCTTACACAATAAATGATAGATAACGATACTTTTAAAATTGATTTTACTCCTTTTAAGCGAATATAATAATCAGTGCCGTATTATCCATTAGGCTGACTAGGCTACAGCCTAGGGCGCCATAGAAAAAAATAGGCGCCAGACAGACAGGGGAGTAATAGGCGCTAGACAGGGAAGTTTCTAAAAAGTTTAGGTCCGGGTGGGGATTAGAACTAATTTTTCTGCGGGGATATAAATAAAATAGACGCGAAAAGAGAGAATGACCTTTGTTTTGACTGAAATGGAGGTAAGGACCTTTTTTTTTAGGAAAATAGGCGCTCTGGGAATTCTAGCCTAGGGCGCCTCATACCCTTAATACGGCCCTGATAATAATGCCATGGTAGAACTGCTAATGTGTAGCATATTATAGGCAACAGTTTGGCATAAAAATATATTCTTCGGAAATTATGTCGCTTACCATGTTTTACAAAAACCGATCGATATAATCTAAAAAAAATAAAACCCCTGAAACAAAATTAGGGTTATATTTAGGTTCTTAATATTATGTAATACTAATTTTATTTTGACATATCATTTTTTATTAAAAAAATACCTTTTATTCCAAAGAAGAAAAAATGACAAAAAAGTTTAACTTGTATTTTTTATTTGCTATCCCGAAATTCGATATATGTAACAAGTGTCAATTTGACAGCTCTAATTTTTTAACTATCGTTTAGAGTGTTATTAAAAAAATCATAGGTCCTTTGTTTTCGTAATTATAATTTACGCCATTAAGGGTACCCTCAAGATATACAGGGCAAGTAATAAAAGAGTTGTGCTATTTTTTCTGGAATGCTACAATTAAAACATACAGGATTGGCTCGAAAATGGCAAAAAGGGTTTCTCAAATGTTTCAGAAAAATTTAAGGAAAAACATAATTACTTTTTAAGTTATTGGTATTATATTTTTCTAATTTTTGCATCAAACGTATGCAGTAAGCTGGGCAATCACAAACTATGAATATTTTTACATAAGAGAAAAATAAATGCTATAATTTAAAACTAGATCCTTTTTGAAGCCACCCCGACAGAGAGGACCATCCCAAAAATCATAAAACAAATTAATACTGATTCTTAATAGCATAAAACTTAGTTATCAGGGCCAGTTAAAACTAATTATGATTATAAGTCCACTACACACAAGACACTAAGTCCACTTTGGCCTTAATAATTATCGTAAAGTTAGTAATTTAACAGTTTTTCATTCGGTAGGAACTTCCGCAAACACGCTGTACTTAAATTTTCAAGAAATGTCATAATTTTTCTTTTTATCACTAAAATTACCACCGTTCCTTAATTGAATGTATGTTTAATGTGGCAAGGTTACCACACGTTTTAATAACTATAATTTACAAAGTTATGTAGAGGTAAAATAAAGTTATTATTTTAAGATGTTATTTGTATACTGTCCTTAATGCCTCTACCGCGTTGTCAAAAGGATGTCTTTAAACACAATAATTACATGTTTTGAATAAATGAAAATGTTTTGAACATATGAGGCCGTACTCGGTAACTCGCAGGAAAGAAATTTCTTCTTTATTTTCAATTTCCTGTCTATTTCGCACTCTGCAAAGTCTTTCGGCACTTACGAATCAGCAATACGAACGCCTGGAGATAGAAAGACTATTTTGACCTTTTTTATCATTTATTTTTTTGACGTGACAACGTCTTATGAATTCGATGGACCCGGCTGCACGCACAAAAAAACTCATGCGGCGTTACCTTGCGCGTTCCATTTAAAGCTTGAAGTGCAAGCGATCTTCGCGTCGTTTGAACATTTGTTTCGCTACTTGAGGGAGCGTGCAGTGAAAAGTGAATGTGGTGTCAATTGTTTATAGCAACGATAATTGCGGCGATAAAGGTAATGATTCTTTCGATATTAAATATATGTTCAGTGATATATTGTTGAATATTCGTGCTTTCATCATTAAAATAAATAGCATCGGTTCGCTATTTTCTTATGACGTTGTCACGTTCAACTATCGTCAGTAAACCGACTTTGCAGACAAAAATATTCTTTAACCAAGAGTGTCGAGACTCTTCTAGGTCAGAGTTTTTTGTCTAGTGATATTTTGTAAATGACTTATTGGCTACCCATTTATTTTTTTGTGTTATTTCTTTAGTACCTAATTGTATACTTTAAACAGGTTTAAAGCGATAAAAGATAATTACTATTTACATGTAAAAAGTTTAAACTCAATAAATAAACTCAAACTATTTTAATTTTTTTTTAACAATGCTTAACTAAACTATTATTTTATTATTTTCCACAGCATTACCACATTAACGAAGTATCTAAAAGTCATTAATTTAGTTGAGAATTAAGAAACAAAAAAAGCAATAAATCTGTTTAACGTTGTTAAAAGTATAAACTTAAGTCGTTAAATATGATTTTTTAAAATAAACCTTGACGTTAAGAATTAAATGCCAGTTTAGCTTACTTTTTTATTTATTGTTTTAAAATATACCGCATGGGCCTTAACTGGTTTTTGAACTAATAAAATTTCGGAATGCCAAAAAGTTAAATCACTAATTAGATAAACCTTCTCCAGAGTGTTGTTAAAACAATTTTGAAATCAGATCCCCGAAATTTTGAAAGACAACCGAAATACTGAAAGGCCTCTAGAATAGTTTGATCGTAAGAGTCTCTCTTTTTAAGAAAAAACTTTAAAGCTGATACCTATTCCGAACCAAATTATGCAGGTATTTAATCTAGCATGTGATGCCAGCTTACTACGAAAGTAGATACCTTAAACAAGGCATTTAAAATATCGTAAAATCATGATAAAATCGCATATCAATTTTAACGGCGCTTGTAGTTTGGTAAAAACACATTTAGGAATCTGGCATTTAATATTGATAACCACGATGAACATAATTATTTGGATAGTGGAGGTATATTATAGGCTGCTTTCAAATAAAAAGGCGAAACTTAAATTGCACTCGTTTTGGGCAAAACAAATGTTGTTTATAATCAAAAATTAATAAAAGAATTCTTTTTAATCTTTATATTATTACTAAAAGAAAAAGAAAATATTGTTTTACAAGATAACACACTGATACACAAAGCAAAAGAGACAAAAAAGTCTTTTACTGTTTGAGAATTTCATGATTATGATTCTTGATTGGCCAGCTTTCAGTTTACATCTTAACCCTAATAAAAATGTGTCAAAAGTCCTGGTTAGGGCATCTAAAACTATCAAAAACCAAGAATCTAAAGTATTAAGCAACTCAAAGAAAGCAATAAAATCATTATCATCATTATTAAGCAGCTACACAATTGTCCACTGGTGGATGTAAGCTTTCCTTAATGACTTCCATATTTTTTATTTTGTGAAAAGTTTATCAAATTTTCTATATATTTTAAATCATCGTCTCATCGTGTGGGTAATCTTTCTTTATTGCAACAGGAATCATTCCTTGGTCTCCACTATAGTAGTCTTTTTGTGGCATCTATTGTTCTGGTGCTTCTTCTTATTTCTATAATTTGAACCCTAGCTCTTAAATATAGGCCCAACGTCCATCGCTATTATAAGTTTAGTTTTAGCAATGTTTATTTAAAGACTTACTTTTCTTGATGCTTTTTTAAGTTCACTTACCATATTTCTTGCTTCTCCTGGGTTATCTGTCATCAGAACTATATCATCTGCAAATCGTAGGTCGCTTAAATTTTACTGTCGATATTTATTCTCAGGTTATCAATCAAAGTTTAACATAAATTTAAACAAAGTTATTGAAGTATAAATTGATAAGCTAGTTAAATGTATTCCCAAAAGGCTGTCGAAGAAGATTAAAAAATATGATGGACGTTTTTTATTAGTAAAAATAACATTTTAAGGAATAAAAGCTTTTTGGGTTTATACATTTTTACATAAGTTTTTAATATTTGGTATATTTTTGAGCTAATTCAGACAATAAGTAATTATTCCTTTTTTTTTTAAATTTTTCTTTGCTTAATAAATTTTAGGTTTTATTTTTTATTTATAGGTACTAATTTTGGGTGTGGTTAAATATTATCAAGTTAACATTACACGAGCTATAACTAGTTGAACTGTCAACTTAAAAAACTACCATTCTTTGAATTCATATCATACACATTGCACGAACTTTACCAATTGTCTATAAGCGCTAGAGTTAAAATCCCAAAACGCGTGGATCAAAGTCATATTTTCTTGCTAACCGTATTCGTCGAAGTGGTTTGAACCGTACTCAAAAATGACGATATAAACGGTAGGGAAGGCCAAGAAGGGATTTCGGGATTTACTACAACGCGGCAGATTAATAGTTAAAAGTTAATAATAAATGACCGAAATAAAGTTTTTAATGAGCACAACGCATATGCTCGCCACACATAGATAACTGTATTTTTTTTTAACCAATGTCCAAGATGTATTCAAACAAGGTTAAATACGTGACGTACATGACGTCATCCTTTAGCAAGAAAATGTAATGTTTTTAAAACGTATTAAACCGTATTAACAACAAAAAATAGCTTAAATTGTGTCACTTTTCGGATAAGAGATATTTCTCTATCCTTTTCTATCCTTATTGTTTAAAACAGGAAAAAATTAATTACCTGCTCTTCTGCCTATTGCTGTTAGATAAACTTGTTTAGAAGTAGATATATTAGGTATGTGCACATTTTATTTGTTTTACCAATTTGCAACCGACAATAACCAATTAACGAAGAGTTTTTAATAGTTCAAGGACAAAGTTATAAAAGTTAATTTGTTGGTTATGATTAGTTAAAATATTATGTATCTTAATCAATGTCAAAGATGTATTTAAACACGGTTAACTACGTGACGTATATGACGTCACCGTTTAGCAAGAAAATGTAATGTTTTGAAAACGTATTAAACCGCATTAACAACAAAAAATAGCTTAAATTGTGGCACTTTTCGGATAAGAGAGTATTTCTCTATCCTTTCCTATCCTTATTATTTAAAACAGAAAAATAATTAATTACCTGCTCTTCTGCCTATTGCTGTTAGATAAACTTGTTCAGAAGTAGGTATATTAGGTGTGTGCGGTTTTATTTGTTTTACTAATTTGCAACCGACAATAACCAATTAACGAAGAGTTTTCTAATAGTCCAATGACAAAGTTATAAAAGTTAATTTGTTAGTTATGGTTAGTTAAAATATTATATATCTTCTATAACATTATTAACAAATAGTTACCCATTTATGTCTGTGACAACACATATAAATTGGCTAAACAATTAAAATAGAGAAGTTGTAAAGTAATAAAATCTTAATAATGAATGTATTAAAATTTAATATTTATGTATACTGCTACAGAACAGTATTATTTAAAAAATAATCAAACTTTATTTCCCAGAGTCAACAACTTGTGTTAGTTATCTACGAGGTTTGAAAAAACATGTATTTTTTTTTGCTTAAGAGTAAAGTACATGTAATTTTGCTAATATCAAAAATAAAAATAAAGAGAAGATGTTTGAAATTTGAAATTACTCCTTAATATGGAATTTACTTTTAAAAAATGTTTTTTGTTTTGGTAAAATCGGGAAAATTTAAAATTGTACATAAGTGCTATACTTCGTTCGTTCCCTTTTTTTGTCCCTAGTGTTTGTAGAATGTGAAACTGCTGCCCACGGAGGTCTTTTCGTCCCCCCTTAAAACTTCAAGTATTTAAGTCCTGTATTAACAAAATCCCGCTTAGCTGGGTTTAGACACCCCCGGCACGTTAGTATTTAGGCTTATACCTTCGTGGATTGTCCAAAGATAAAAAGTGCATTGTGCAGTGTATTTAAAAACTCCATTTAAAATTATTCCATAAAATTTATGTATATTCATGAAAACTATTTTACTATGTACAGGGTGTTTCATTTTTGATAGTTTTACACTGTATCTCGAAAACCGTAAGGAATATCAAAAATTTAATAAAGGACTTTCGGACCCTTTTTTAAGAAAACAGCTATAGTAAAAATAGTTTATGGCTATTGCTATTCATCTCAGAGCTACCGAGTAATTTTTATATTTGGCCCATTTTTACAATTTTCTTTATCTTGTTTGCTAATAAAGCTATAAAAAAAACTTTAAAATAATTAATTGTGTAGTTTTTCACAGAATATTGTGGTGTAATAGGTTGTTTTTATATTGAGCAGTTTTAAAGAAAATTACCAAAGACATGGCTTTTCTTATGGACCCTATATATTACAATTTATATTTATTAAGTTTTTTTAAGCTTTTCAAAATGTATACTGGTATGTATTTTTTATTTTAAATTTTACTTAAAATTGGCACTTTACATAAATATCCCTTTTTCCATATAAAATGCCATGACAAAAAAAAGACATTATTTATTTATTAATTTTTTTGTTTAACTACCTAATATTTAAATAAAAATTAACTTTTGTAATTAAAACAAATGTTAATTAATTTACTTGGCTTGAAAAAATATTTCCTTTGATTTTATTATACATAGAAAAGCACCATTATCAAAGAAAAAATTACTAAATAAAAATAAAATAAATAGATATTATTAAAGACACACTAAATTTTAAACATTTATTGTAATTTTTAGTTTTTGTTTTATTTTATTTCCATTTAGTAAATGTGACATTTGTTTCTGTAATAGTACATATTTTTTAAAGCTTAAGTAAGTCTAATTACTTAAAAATTTAAAAGTTAATTTTTAATAAAACATCAAGTTGGTGTAGCTAGTACAGAAAATGACTATTGGCAAAAATTTCTCATTTTCTATCATTGCCAAATTTATGAAAAATGGTTATTTTCGGTAAAATGTAAAATAAAACATAGGTACTAATACATATTTTTGGAAAATCTAGAATAGATAATGGCAGTGCATAATGAGCCATATTAAATGTTTTAAATTACATAATAATGTATATGTCGCAAGAGCAAATGGTTATTTTAAGAAAATAATTTTTATTTAGAAGCCATTTGCCTAGGTAAATGCGTTTGCTGTGGTCCTTGTTAGGCAAATGACTGTAATATATTTAATAACATATTACGCGTATAGTGTGTTTTACAGACTACAGTTAAAAGCAAAAGCACTAGTAATTTGATTAATTTGAAGCGCTATAGACGGTCATGCAAAACTGTTAGATTGGGGCGGTCATGGTTAGTTTTGGTTAGTTTTTTGGAACTAACCATGACCCCCACCCCAAATATGACAGTTTTGCATAACCATCTGTTTATGCAAATATTTCTATTTCCATTTGCCTAAAAATTGCTTAGGCAAATAGAATTCGATGCTATTTGACTAGGTAAATAGCATTTGCTCAGGCAAATAGCCTTTAAAGATAAAAACACACCATTTGCCCAAGCAGAAGGCATTTGCCTAAAATAACCATTTGCCTGCGTACTTCCGGTTATACCTTGCTTATTTTAAATGAAACACCCTATATATTATTACATATTTGGATTCTTGGCATATTTTGTGTATTATGTCCTATACTTAAGTTTAAGTGTTTTTGAATAAATTTGTTAAAAAATAACGTTTGCAGGCTCAAAAATAATTAATAATTCTTTCTGTAAACAAATTCCTTATTTTTTATTTGATATAAAATTCCGGAGTAACAGGTCCCAATTTTTAATAAATTTTTATAATGTTTTAAAATATAATAATACAGGGTGTTAAAAAAATAGAATTAAAAATGAAATTGGGATAATTACCAAAAATCTCTCTTTTTTTTTAATGGAAGCCCCCAAATTTTATATTTTCTTTTATTTTAAATTAAAAATAGTGGTAAATTTGTAAAAGTTTGGTTTTAAAATATTTTCAATTAACTATTTTTATTTAGCTAATAAGCGCCAGATTTAAATTTGAGTTAATAATGTATTCTAAGATGGCTATATGATGGCATTAAAAGTCAAGTAAATGCTAAATATATGTTATTCTGCATCTGTCATTTACCGATATTATACCCAACTAAGAATAATACATTATAACTTAAATTTAATCTGCAGCTTATCAGCCATATAAAAATATTTAATTGAAAATACCTTAAAAACCTAAACTTTTAGGAATAGGTTACCATTTACAAACTTGCCCTTACTTTAAATATTAAATAAGATACAAATATGAAATTTGGAAGTTTTCATTAAATTATTTTTGGTAATTTACTCAATTTTGTTTTTAAACTTATTTTTTTAACACCCTGTAATAACATTTTTTAAAACTTTATAAAAACTTTGGTAAGGTGGGTCCTGCTTAACAAGAAATGCATACCAAAAAAAAATTATACAAAATTTTTTATAGGGAAAATTAATACTTATTTCTGGGTCTGCAAACGTCATATTTTACAAATAAATTTAAATATGTCAAAAACGCCTAAACTTAAGTATAGGACATGATACACAAAATATGCTTAGAATTTTGGGCAGAATCTAAAACGTAATAATTTATAGGGTGTTTTATTTAAAATAAACAAATTGACACATTCGGTATATTCGAAGTCCCAAAAGATAATATATTTGCCATATAAAGATCAGTATTACTTAAACATATAAAGGGTGTCCCACTCTATTTATACAGCAAACTACTCTGCCCCTGTACAATATACAAAAATAAACTTAAATTAATGAATGTTTATACGGATATAGTCTTTTAGTGTCTTAAAAACATAATTTTCATTGGTAAATAGGTTTTTAAATGAAACACCCTATATATTTTAACGAATTTTGACTCTGTATTAAATTCTACATAAAAAATATAAAACACATTATGGGTCAATTAGTCATGGTTTTCAAATATCAGCAGTAGGTTGATATACCCAATAACAATTTAAACTAAAAGAAAGAAAATAATGTTTTGGTTTAAATTATTTTTGTTAATTTTAAATAATTCTGTCACTACAGGTTTTTAGGTTAGGTTAGTCAATATGTATCTAAAATAAACTAAATAACTGACTTACCGATTAGTAGTTCTTACAATAAAAGTAAGTAATTAAATGTTATTGTATTATTTGTCACTTTGACAGGGACAGAATTATTTAAAAATAATAAGAACTAAAATATTATTTTCTCTCTTTATTTTTAATTGTTAATGGGTATATCAACATACTGCTGATATTTTGAAAAACCAGCAATAATTGACGTATGGTACGTTATATATTTTTGAGGATATTGTTTGATAAAAATTATGTTTTTGAAACACCTTGTATATTAACAAGTACTGACAGTAAAAGAGTGTATTTAAATAAATATTTTTTATATTAAGTTTATTTTTGTATCTTGTACAGGGGCGAAGTAATTTGGTGTATAAATAGAGTTGGGACACCCTGTATGGTGCCAATATTTTAAAAAAATATTTTTAGTAGTTTCCGAGATTTTCTAATAGGACACTCACCGTAAATAGCCCTGTATATTATTGTTAATTAAAAGTAAATTTTGTTTTTATAAGTAAATAACTTACCTAACACTTCTCGGTGCCTCTGAGTGATGCCGATGTTAAGTTTTTCGTTACAACGTAGCATGTTAACAATTGGGGTTAATAACAAAATACTTGTGCATCTTGTAACTAAATTGTTTTTATTTTTCAGCAACCAATGTGGTCCCAATGGTATTACCTTTAACTGTTAATCATGATTCCAACTCGGTTTTATTACCTTTAATATCGTTTTGTTCAATCAGAATGCGCTTTTTACGATCCTAAATTGCATATTGGCTTACTTTACCTTTCAAACATTTTTTTTTGTTTTGCTAATTTGGGTTCGTAACTGTACATAAATCCAAAAATAATTTAGTAATAGAATATTAACTTTTGCTTATGACTCTTGAGTGAACATGATTTTTTCTACGACTGTTTTAAAATGTATACATTATATTAATGATTTTAAGCAGGTAATATCGTTCATTATCCACGGCTATAACCCACGCTTATTACCGACATTTGTTACCCACAGCCGTAATAGGGTGCTTCAAATATGCATAAATACAATAATTTGCATACAAGTTAAGGTATCTGATATGGCACATTGGCGAGTAAAGCATCGACCAAGTGGGACTGATGACGCGCCTCTCACTGCACGTCACAGAATTTGCTTTGATATGTACTACAGCCTTCTTAAACTATGAGCCGTGAAGGAGAAATCTGGCAACACAGCACAGTAGGAATGTCGAGTAAAGTTTAGAAGTAAACAGAAACAAGTTTAATTAAATCGCAGCGTTTATTTATTATATATAAAAAAACAAGTAATTTATTGTTATATTTAAAAAATAGGACCAGTGCCAAGATGTTATTCGTTGTTTTACGTCTAAATGTGCGCGTATAGTTGGTGCGTACGGCGTACATTATGCCACGGACGTGTTGCGTTTTGGGCTGCAAAACAAATTACCCCAGTTATATTAAAACAGATGGTTATTAAACAACATTTAATTTTCCCATAAACGATGAAATTAGAAAAGCCTGGTTGTGCGTTATTGACAGGTAGTGTTTATTAAAAGTAAAAGTAGTACCTATACGGTAAATAGACAAATATATTTTACGGGCTACTAATTAACTAAGTGTGTTTTTAAAAATTGGTTTAATTTGATATCAGTAGTGTTTATAGTGCACCAAAAACAATTATTTACCCCAAGCAATATCCTAAGGACTATATCAACTAATGCGCATAAATATACCTACTGGTAAGTTCACCAAAAAATATTATTCATATAGATATTCTGAAAGTTATTTACCTAAGGCGGTTTTAGGGTAAATATAGTGGAAAACCTAATTTAAAGCGTTTGTTATTTTGAAGCGCATCTTATGTAATACGAATTAAGCTTTTATATTTATAACTAAACACACATGCTTTCAATTAGCAGTTAACAAACTCCCTCGTACCCTGCTTAAGACACCCACGGTACGTTAGTATTTAGGCTTTCAGTCTTCGTGGATTGTCCAAAGATAAAAAAATATATTTTAAGTATTGCAAATATTACTAAATAATAAATGTTTAAGTTAACTTTAAAATGCTACATTAGTCTGTTCGCAAAAAATGCATAAAGCAGGGTAAAAAACATCATAACAATTTGAAAATTTTAAATCCTTATCAACAAATTTGTATAAGGCAGAAAAGTTCCTGATAAGTTTTGCAGACACAGTATTGCTTTTAAGGGCAACTATAGTATTTAAAATTATACCTATATGTTGTCTAAAACATCCTAAAAAGAATTAATACCTATATTTTGTTTAAAACACCTAAAAAATTAATTATATTTAGCATGTGATCTATTAGGAACTCATTTTCAATATTCCGTACTGTACAAAGTTGTTTGCAACGTTGCCTTTCTTACTTCACGATCTCACAGTTTAACAAGGCTGTGTATGTACGCACTCCTGACATTACACTTTAAACTTTTGCTGGTAAACAGATACAATAATTCAAATAAAAATGTACAGTACTGAACAAAAAATAATATTATTAAATGGTAATTCTCGGTGCGGGTAGTGCCCAAGAAGTCGTTGGACAATAGTTTTGCATACCCTCGTGAGCCAAAAGCGTGTAATATTATTTGAATTTAGGGCTAACCTTGATACGTTTTTCGTAGCAACACGAAAAAAAATAAAATAAAAATAAACTTGTATTATTCACTTTTAAAGCAGTGATTTATTAGCGATATCGGTTGAAATGATGAAAGTGGGAGATGCGTGTGTCTCCCTTGCGTTTTAGGTAAATTCGTTCTCTGTTTAACCTTCACTGACTAGTATTTAGACCGTCTCCTTTTTCACGCATTGCCGATGAACGAAACCGTTCAGCTCATGCTGTATGTATGTCTTCATCAACCTTGTTTCCTAAATATGACTCTTCAACCAAGGTCACCATTTCTTAATCACAAATCATATGTGTATAGAATTACCTAATGGGAATGTTAAATCAACTTATAATAAAATCAATCACATTCAATTAAACATTCGCAGTAGGCTATAATATCGCGTATGTCATGGCTGACAAATCGTCATCAATATCACAAAGTGGCGTATCTCATTTTTTTAATGCATTGCAAGAGTGCTTTTTAGGTATTTTTTGGCGCGATAAGATAATTTTTATATTTCTATAACTTTAAAGCTATCAAAATTTAACGTATGCCAATTCGTAATATTAAAGAGCAACTCTTTTTTAAGCAATAATCTCTACTTTAGTCAATATTCATAGAAGAATATTGCCAACAAAATATTTTATCACTAATCAAAAGCAATAAATTTATTGGTTTGTATTTATATATATTCACAAGGAAATTGGGTCGTAGAAAATGTAGTAGTACGCAACTCACACGAAAACTCATTGTCGAGCTTACAGTCATAATAATTCGTGGAAAAGTAACATTCCGTGCTCGACCCGTAATAAATTATAATCATCGACAATATTTAAGGTTACCTAAAAAGGACTATAATAATTTTATGAATACCATAGAGCATTTTGTTATTTTGGCATAAATTTTATAAACAAAATATTGGCGTTAATTAAAAATCTAATCCAAATATTCTGCTATTTCATATTTTATTTAAAAAAGTGATAGCTTCAATTTATGCTACTAGAATTCTTTATTGGACCAAAACCATCTTAAATTAGATCGTTTAAAAAATCTTAAAAATAATATTTAATAACACTTTTAAATTAATATAAGTAAACATAAACGTTATGTATTAATTATAAACTAATACGCGACAATATTTTTTAAAATGTAAATATATTTTCGGGGGTAATGTCCCTAGTGAAATTAGAAAAAACGAGTATTCCAAGGTTTCCACAGAAAAAATAGGATACACGAGGGATATTTGGTAAGATTATTTTCTGAGTTAACCATTAAACGACAACATAAACATTTTCATACATAAACGACAACAGGGGTCGCATGCGACCCCATGAAGAATTACTGGTATTTTAAAGTTAAAAAAGCAAAAACCTATCTGATTTATTTTTGTTGGTTGTTTTATAATTTAACCAATGAATTTTACAGGAAGAGAACATATATTTTTGCACAAGTTGTTAGATTTCCATTATTATTCTTCAGAACATTATTTGTGTGCGGCAAAGCATTAAGTCTTTCAATTTCTGTTTTATCGGTCTGTCTTATCTTTTGTGCTTTTGAAAATTGTAACTTATTTTCTACGTAGTTTTTCGTTTAAATGAGTAACAATTTTATGCAGCATGTTGTCGTCAAAATAAAATTTCCAAGCTTCCTACTCAGTTGTTGTTTCTTTAGGTTTAGAAAGATGCAGAATCATTTTTTCCCTTTCATGTATATTAAAAAAAGTTATAGAGGGCCATCTGTAACCATTGCTTCCATTAATTAATTTGCTGTAGATGGGCTAAAAGTACTTCATCGCCATGATGTATTTTCAGTTGGTACATACACTATTTCAAATGTCTTCCTTCTTTTTCTTCATATTTTTCAAATTCAAAATTACTTAAGCAGAGTTGGGTCGAATACTGAAAATCGGTATTCGAATACGAATACCGGAAAAAAGTATTCGAATATTTGAATACTTGAAAGAAAATAAGTATTAGAATACTCGGGATTCACGAACACCTGGAATCGGTATTCAAATACTGTAAAAATATTCAATTACCAGAAAAAAAGGTCCTCACCTCATTTTTTCCTACTTTTTGTTCCCTTTTGGTATTCTACTCATGACAATTTTGACAATTTTGGTATTCGAATACGGCTTACACATTCCGGTACTCGAATACTCAAAAAAAGTATTCGTCGAATACTTCAAAAGTATTTGAATACAGAATCCCGAATACCGACAAAATGTATTTTGAATACTATTCAGAATACTGAGTATTCGAATACGACCCACCTCTGCACTTAAGTTATAATTATTATTGTCAATATCGTTATTATTTTCTGTATGTCGTCTTTTATCTCTTTTAATATCCTTTTTTGATAGACATGCTTTTTTATTACGCAAACAACAACAGGGGTCGCCGGCGACCATAAACACCTACAACTTAGGCAATAAACTTCTGCGGCATACGTAATTTGCTGTGGTAATAGTAACATGGTGGTATCATTTAAACATTTAGTATGCAACCCAATTTTACAACCAATGTATTGGATTATTGCCTTAACCAATTCATTTTCTTAAACTTTAAAGTATCAGCGGACTATTTTAAAATTTTAAAGAAAGTTGGTCTATTTTTTGTTTTGGTCTATTATTTACTAAACATTTTATTTTTTTATATCATATTAGTTTAAACTCGTAACTTAAGTCAATTTTTGTGAGACGAACTGGTTAGTTCTGCACCATTTTTCCTGGCATGGTTTGGTTCAATTAACAGCACGGTTGCTGGTTTAATTTAGATGACCCTATGTTTCAGGGAAAAAAAGTTAACCCAACGTATAAGTTATAATATGAATATAAACCTAAAGTAACTTTTTAACCTAATGAATCCAAAACATTATTCATCCCTTCATATGCCCAAAAAAATCTCATAAGATCCATACGGGGTAATGAAACATAAGTAGAGACTATTTTTCTCTTCTTTATTATTGGAGATACTAGGTTGGTTTAATTAGTAGACTTGTAGTATTTTTTACTGATTAATGTGCTGTCAACAGAAAAACGATTTAACATCGGGTTTTTGACCGTTTGCAAAAAAATACTTTTTTCAAAAAAAAAAACACCTTCTATATTATATCACCGTTTGAAAGGTCTATAGCTATGTTTAATAGTTTAGAATATATGGCCATCTTTACGAATTTTATAGGAAACTGGCACTTTTTAAATAAAACAAAAATGTGTATATTGCATCACCATTAAACAGATATTTTTTAAAGAGCTTCCAAAAATACCATTGATATGTCTGTCTCTTATAATTTAAAAAGTATGGCCATCAAATCCAAAAATTATGTAAAACTTCCATTATATCCACAGCTCTAAGCTATAAGCAGTAAGTTTAGTGTCGACGAAAAAAGATACTTTATCTATTTTTTTTAGATTCGGATTGCCATATTTCCAAAACTATAGGAGATAGACAGATAATATATGGTATTTTCTTAAAGCTCTTTAAAATTATTAATTAGCTTTTTGATAGATCTTTGAAATAGTGATATATTATACAGGATGTTTTATTAAAAATAAGTAATTTTTTTTATTATAAATCGAAAACCCAATGTTCAATTATTTTTCGGTTAGCAGCACGTTAATCAAATGAAAAAGAGACTACAGCTTTCCTAATTTAACTGATTTCGAGTCTCCAATAATAAGGAAATTAGCAATAGTGTCGACTTAAGAATGATATTACCACGTACAGGAAAAACAATTATAATAAGACTTGTACTCGGAATAATTTACAAAAGCAGCAGAAAATTTGCAAGTTAACTAAAATCATTAAGATAAGTAATAGGGTACACGTGTCCGATAAACAAAATGGAGAAATGCCTTCAATATCAATGCACATATCGCTACATAATGATAAATCTTTTCCTGCGTGTGATACTTGCGTACGTCTTGTTCAGAAAGCAACAAAGATAAGATCAAAATGTAGCATTTACCGCGTAAAAATCCATCGAGATCTTATCTAAATTCAGTAGTTTCCATGGATTACAACACTCGAGAGATTTATTTAATGTCTCCTGAATTGTAATTACTTATGTTTTTGTAGTTCTTTAGAGCATACAATCTTTTATTGATATAGAAGCAAGAACTACCAAACCTTTTATGGTTATGTAACTAATCGCACTGTTAGGAAAATATTCTTTTAAATATTTGTTTGCATGTTACGTCTATGATCTTTTCGCTGATAATTATGTTTGTTATCATTAATTTAACTAACTATTTTAAAAGATACTTAAGGTAAATTTATACAATTTTAACTAGAAAAACAAAATGATTTATTTGAATTTATATCCATAAATGAAACAAAAATGGTAAAAGAAGAGAGCAAATTAATAGAATTACAGGAGGGTATGAACACATAGTCGGCACTGCCTTACTATGCTAGTACCTCTTTACCAGTGTGAGAAAAGAGCTTTGGCATTTAGGCATTCTGGCATCTAAGCGAGTGTGTAGACCGAAGAAGCAAATGGTTCAAACCAGTTGTTAAATCCTGGATTGGCACCCAGTGCTAGGAGCGTGGCTCCGATCGGAGCCAGAATGTCTAAATGCTAAAGCTATTTGGATGAGAGGTACTACTGATAAAAGGTACTAGCATAGTTAGGCAGTGCCAACCATATGTCCATACCCTCTTTCCTTGGTGCAAGGGAACTATGCTCGTTAAGTCTGGTGACGTTAAGCATGAAGCTTAAAGGAAAGAGGTTGAGATTGATTAAGTTTATTCTCTTCTCAAATTGAGAATCCTTAGCCTAAACATCAAGCAATGAGTACCGCTAACTTTCGCTTTAGCTGGCTTTCGCTTAACTAAATGGATTAGTAGATACTGGTAAGTAAATTTGTTTCGTCCTGCTTTGGACTCTTCGGACGAGTAGCTTCAACCCGTGACGACATAATTCTACACAGTATGTTGTCAGTATCCGATCTTGTATTAACAGACTGCAGATTTTCTCAGCTTCAACAAGCTACTGAAGTAGGTTACTTTACAGCTGTCGTGATACAAGTGGTGAGTAACCACTGTAAATATATGTAACTCCTTTCTTATTTTTGTGATACATGAATGTTATGTAATTAGAAGGCAAATATTTGTTTCTGTTTCTTTGTCACTAAACTAACTAATTAAAACTTTTTTTTATAAACACGTTATTTTATAGTTAGTAGACCACCATTTTAAAAAATTTAAAGGTTGATGCATTAAGAATAATAATACAAAAAGGTTTAAGTTTGCTTCTAATATAATTTTGTATTGATTAGGCATGCATACTAAATCAGAATTTTTGATTGCTTTTCCAATTGCGTTAAAATAAATTATATTAAATTATATTTGTTAATAAAATGTAAACGTAGATTGTAATTACTTATGGTTTTTGTAGTTCTTTAGAGCATACAATCTTCTATTGATACAGAAGCAAGAAGTACCACACCGAACGTGTAACTAATCGCACTGTAAGAAAAATATTTTCTTTTAAATATTTGTTTGCCTGTTACGTCTATGATCTTTTCGCTGATAATTATGTATAAAGTTTAACTGATATAAAAAAATATGGTTTAACTGATTATTACCCATAAATAAAAAAAAAAGTAAAAAAGTAGCAAATAAATACAATTTGAAAATAAGAAAAACCTTTTAATTGGTGTGCATATTTAAATTTTAAAAAAATGTAATTGTCCTATGTGGTTTTTGTACCACTATTTTAGACTTGTTAATAAAAACAAATACAAAAATTGAATGCCTTAGCATTTAATGAAACCTTAATAAAAAACAGAAAAATATGTCTAATAATGTACGAAGGTAAACTCATTATTATTCTTGACGTTACTTTGTCCCTTTTCTTTTGTTAACTAGAGTAAAATTTCATTATAAAATGGCTTATATTTGTAAAATATACGTTTTCTTTTTTCTTCGAACTAATAAAACATTATTGCCAGTTGGATATATTTTTGTGGATTGATAAACAAATTATTGCAACTTTATTTCCGAGACCACTCCTTTCTAATTTTTGTACCTAATACCTGAATGACAGGTCGACGGAAATAATATATTTTTTTTGTTTCTTTGCCACTCGTTAACCAAAACGTTAATCAAATAAACACGTTGACCACCATTTCAAGAAATTTAAAGTAACATTAAAAATAAGAATACGAAAAGGTTTGGGTTTGCTTCTAATATAATAGTATATTAATTAGGCTTGTATACTCGATCATAATTGCTTAATTGCTTTTCCAATTGCATCAATAAAAATTATGGTAAATGATATATGTAAATAAGATGTAAACGCCCCGCCCCTTAAAAGCAACCTTATTGGAAAAACTTAATTTTTAGAATTCTTGACTTTTTTAATTTAGGCAATAAAATAAAGGATTTTAATTATTTCAGTATAGTAATGACTAATCTTTTTTACGTTTCTTTGGTGCATATAATCTTTTATTAATATAGATCCAATGAAGTACCAACTATTAATTGTTATGAAATATTCTTTTTAAATATTTGTTTTCCAGTTACGTCTATGATCTTTTCACTAATATTTATGTTATTATTATTAATTATTTTTTGTTATATTTTTAAAAAAGTACTGGGTTTACGTTTATGATTATTGTGTAAAAAGTAAAAATTTTAAAAATCTGACATCCAAATAAAGTGATCTATTTTTTTTTATCTTTATGACATCTCACGAAGGCTCATGCTTAAATACCAGTGTACCGTGAGTGCCGGATTACTGGATGTTTAACCCATTATTATCATGCTATCTTTAACGTTATCTAAGCACTGAAACATGCCGTTATTGCATTTCACAGCACTTTTTAGACAACGTAGTAGTGCCACCACGGACGTTATTTTTAAATAACTACTACCTGGGAACACAGTGGTGGCCGAATTATATACAATGGTTTGCCATTGCCAACTGTGAGGGTGACAAGCAATTAAAAATCCAATGTCTGATTTCGAGATTCGAACCCGGATCGCTGCGGTTAGAGGCTGGCACGTTAGCCCGATGCACCATTGCTCGCCACAATTTGCCAAAACTATAAATTTGCAGGAATCCAAAACTGGGTAAAAAAACATTATGCTAGTCATATGGGTGGCTCCAAGTATGGACTTTTTTGTAATCACTAGGGTAAAGTTGGCACTGGGATATAAGCGCTAACACATAAAATATATTAATAAACAAAAAACGATAATTTTTGAAAACTAGATCACTTAGCATATTTTGAATATTTTTTATTAGGCTTTCTTTAACTTTTTTAACATTATTATTGTATTTGGGATTTTAAAAACTATAGTTAGGGTCCAGACTAACTAGCAATTTTGTCAATGTGTTGTTATGTACGTATTTATAAGTGTTTTAAAAGAGGAAATGCTAATTGATCTAAGTGCAAAAATGAATTTTTGTGTCCAAAAATACTGTCTATGTGGTAGCCCCATATTTCACCAAAAATGACCGTGCCAATTTTACCCTAGCAGTTGTAAACAAAATTCAAAGTTGACGCAATCCATATGCCCAGCATACCATTCTTTACTTTTTTTTGATTTGTGGGATTTCTAATTTTGAAACATAGATTAATTATTACTTTCACACTACATTTAGGAATTCTGATATTCTGTAGTGTCACGAAGATATAGTTTTTTTCACATTTTTTTTAACAACAATATTGACAAAATTAAAAAAATAGCATAACATTCTTTACTTATTTCTTTGACTTCTGAAGATTTCTAATTTTGGCACATAGATTAATAGGCACTTTTACCTTACACTCAGGGATACCAAAATTCCATATACTAACTGAAGATGGTCTTTTGTATATTTTTTAGAATAATATTAACACAATTAAAAAAATGACATTACATTTTTACTTATTTCTTTGATTTCTGAGAATTTCTAATTTTGGCACTTAGATAACTTAGATCAATTATTAACTTTAGTGATACTGAAATTCCGTAGTTTTACAAAGATAAAATGTTTTTTCACATTTTTTACGATAATATTTGTACAATTAAAAAATAGCAGTACATTTTTTACTTTTTTCTTTAATTTCTAATTTTGGAACATCAATTAGCACTTAAAAGATACGGGTGCGTTTTTTCAAACTCTACAATTGCTATATTTTTAAACCATAATAATAAATACCCTTTTTATAAAACTCGGGGGAATATAAATCACGTATTTTTCGTTGGTCAATAAAAGTTGGAATAAAATAAATTTTTTACCTTTAAATTTTAGAAAAATCATACTTAATTATATATTAAGAATACCAGAAAATGTCAAGTTAATGTAAAATTAATCTAAAACAAATAATTATTTTAATATTACTCCCTGTAAAGCTTACCCGCCCCCATAAGAAGTTCTAGGTTAGTTCTGTTACATGTTGCGTCTAACAACAACGACCAGTTACTATTACTTTTTTTCTCAACAGAATTTATCCAAACTAACCAGAACTTTTGTGGGGACGGGTTTGCCCAGTAGGAAGTCTAAGTTTAATTTTTATTAAATTTTATTTACTTTTATATAGTATATTAGGTATACTTATTTTAATTTTTTTTATGGCCAACGAAAATCATTTTTAAGAGCTTTTCAGGAAGGTGCCACATAAAGGGGTGTGCCATTTAAGATTTTTAAGTGAAAAAGAGTACAATTTAAAGAGTTGATAAAGGGGTTTTAGATAACACGTCATTTATATTCTTCCCAGGTTTTATAGAAACGGTGTTTTTTTATTTTTTATATTTTCCTTGGTTTAGAAAATATACCCATTGTAAATTTTAAAAACGCATCTTTTATTTTCTATTTTTACTATTATTTTTTATCAATAATGTTGACACAATAACAGAAAATAGTATGTACCAAGACAAAAATATATACATAAAAACTACTTTATCAATAAAAAAAATAAAGAAAAAGAAATAATTTAATACTTTAAACTTTTAAGCTGGCCTCTTTTTATTTAAAAACACTTTATTTTTATTTTAAAATTAAATAATATTTACATTTTTCGAATATTTTATTTAATAAGTATAGTTATTTGCCACTATTAATTTTAATAAATTGGTTGGGTTAAGTGTTAATTAATTGCACAATTTTTAAACAACTAATATAAAAGCAACCAATTCTAACTAGTTTGCATTAATAATTCAAATATATCAATTGATTATTTGTTTATTTGCATAGTTACATAACAATGGTAACTTGGTAAAATTAATTTTCCCATGATTTAGTATGCAAAGTGACATATGGTCAAATGAATGTTGTAAACATATAGACCGCTAAACCTATAATTAAAACAAAAAACAAACAAACAATCTCCATAGAGCTTATTCAAGAAAAGCAAGTGTGGATAATATAATATGCTGTAAACCTGTAAGCTTATTTTTGTAAAGTGTAAAGGACCCACGTTAAGAGTTTACTTATAGTAGAAGCGACTGTAGTTTTTTCTATAGACACACGAAACTATGCCAAATTTTTAGGCATGTATTAGGACTCTCACTGGTCTATATATTTATTCAATAGGCCCCCACTTTAATAATCAAAACAGAAACGGAAATAACAATATTATCCTTACCATCGCCTGTTGTCTTGACATACTCTTATAGTTTTTTCCTATGATTTTTTTCTTAAATTTTTAATTAATAATGGCGCTAAAAAATAGAACAAAATACATGCTTTAGTTGTTTTTTTGTTCACACAAAAACAAAATGGCCGATTTTCCGATATAGGGCAGGGGACTTTTGTTATTTGTTTGAACAACTGTCAACAAGTGTATTTTTTCACCATCTTAAAATTCAATCTTTCCCCTTCAAAAAAAAAAGTAAATAGGCTTTGGTTATTTTTAAAAATAATGGCAATATGGATCTCCGAAAAATTGACTTATGCCATTTAATAGGTTACCGCAAAAAATGTGGCAAAAATGCTATAGAAATAAGGCTAGATTACTTAATTAAAAACTTTTGGTAATATTGCGAAAACTCTATAGTTTTGTTGCCTATTTTTTTTGTATCTTTGTATGTGGCAAATTTTTATTGTTAAATAATAATTATTATTGCCATGCAGTAAAATTTTATCTAGAGCTTTAAAATGATATGCCACAAGATTCCCCTTTTCATTTAATTTTTTCTTTTAAATTGGCGACTAACTGTCAGTTTGACATTTATATTTGTCATTTCTTATCTAAAATTTGGTTTATGTTGTCTTACCAAAGTTCTAAGATTTTCATGAAAAATTACCGAACAATTCAAAAGTTAGGTGGGGGTCCTGAATTTAGACAAGCACTGTATTTTATATAAAACATAATGTGCGAAAATCGTACAAACGCATAAAACAAAGAGGAAACTTTAATTTAACAATTTTACATATTTCCAAACAGTAAATAAAGACATTTGTTAAGATAAGCTTGCATTTATAAATCTTTTTGTCGTTTTTAACTTCAAACTAGAAAAGATAAAGTCACCTAACCATAGATAGGGATGCATGAAATATGGCCGATAATTACAGCATTCCCTAAGGTACTGTGGCATGTGACGATGCCTGATATGATCGCACACTTTAGCTAAATTTAATTACAGGTATTAAAATAATAAGCAAATGCCAAGGCATAAAGAATTTACTTTGTGATAGAGATGTGAAATTGATTAATACTGGTTAATAGCAAACAGATAAATATTCTTTATGGTTAGGGACACTTAGGACTAATATCTGGGATTTTGGTCCCTTTGGAATTTGGGGTTTGTGAAATTTGCTAAATTGTTAGTTTACCAAAAGTGAGCTAAAAAAAGACTGCTTATATTCTAGTCCTGGAGGCTTAAATAGAAAAGCTATTCGAATTCGTCCAAACATCGGTAAACAACTAGACAAGGATTTTTTTGAAAATGTGATTCAATACAGCATAATTTTTGTTTAAAAAATTAGCCTCCCATTAGGTAGGCCAGACACTGTATACTACAGAAATATAATATGCTATTTTAGCATATGTTTAAGAGAATATGGGAAAAGGGTATCACAACCACACCATTCACATTCTCTCAGACAGCTAGGCTGCTTCTAAAGCCTTTGATTCCCATCGTGTAATATCCAAAATTACGATGCCTGAACGATATCAAGGATCTCGCCGCCAGAAACAACAGAATTTAACTTCTGTGGGTTTTTGGACACTTGGGAATACAAGGTAATGAAAAAGCGGATCAACTAGCAAGAGCTGGGTCATCTAAAAGGTTCAACGGTCCAGAGCCAGTACTCGGACTGTCGAAAAAGTAATGAAAATAACGACAAGCAGATGGTCTCAACAACAACATCCTCGCTCGTTGGCATACATCACTTGGCCAAAAGACATGCGAAAAAGACGCTAGAAATTCCTCACAAGAAACTAAAAACTGAAGTCCCCTAGCTGGTGCGCACTCAGTTAAGACAAGTAGTTGGGCTTTTACCGGACACTGTCATCCAAGGAAACACTTGCAAAAATTGGGCATTACCAATGGATCCATAACATGCAGGCTTTGCGGGAAAGAGGAGGAAACAGCCTCACACATATTATACAACTGCATTGCACTGACACGCAAACGACACCGTCTTTTTGAGAACATATCTAGGGGGAACCCTCTCCCGCATGAACATTCTGGCAGAAATCTACTAAACCTGATAAAGGGTAGGGGACTTCAGTAACAAGAGAGGGGTGCACAATAAGCCAATAGCCTGCAGTGCAAACATGGTCAAATGACCAACCCTGCTTTAAACCAAGCAACCAACCTCTGCACAACGCAAACGTAGCTTTTTGAATCTGTGGTAGTATACAGGGTGTTTCATTGCAAACTTTACCGCGGTGTATTTGGATTTGTAGTCATAAACTTAAAACCGATTATTTAAATTCAACGTTCAATAGAGAAAGATACACTTTGAAGCTATACCTACTAAACTATACACCCTGCATACAACATTATATTTTGAGCAATATAAATTGAGACACACCCAAATAAAACAACATTGGTT
The DNA here is from genome assembly GCA_014170235.1 of Listronotus bonariensis. Taxonomy (NCBI): domain Eukaryota; kingdom Metazoa; phylum Arthropoda; class Insecta; order Coleoptera; family Curculionidae; genus Listronotus; species Listronotus bonariensis. The sequence goes on from JACEGR010004580.1 coordinate 76,487, forward strand.
TAAAAAGTAAATAACCAAAGTTTCTTACTAGGTATCCATTATTAGTATCAATATTAAGTGCACAAAATATGGGCAGCTCATATTTACTTCCATATGAGCTTCACAATACACTCCTCGTAGAGAGACATAAATAACTCAGCGAGAAGCAAGAAAAATGGCCCTACCTGCAATAAATTAGCGAAATGTCTTTCTAGTAATAATTAAGAATCATTCTATCTTCATTGTTTTGAACGGGTGACCCTTGACCTTGGTATGCGGAACTTCAAGCTTCATTTGATCACGGGACTGCTGCCATAAAACAGAGCTGCCGTTTGACAGAGATTGCAATCTGTAAGGCCTCGATGACCGAGCCTTTAATTACTATGCACTGTAGCAAGTGAAGAGGCGCGGTCAGATTTTGATTAAAATCAATGGACAATCGATTTAGATCGGTCATTTTAGTTTGGTCGTAAAAACGGTCTTTCGTAATTTAGATTTGAGATTGATCGCTTGTAAGGTTGATGTTTACTGGGTTTATAAATACACTGCTACGAAAAATGATTGCTTCATTAGGGTAGGTTTACATCTTAGGTACATTAATTGCATGATATTTATGTCAAATAGAAATTCTGGCTAAAGTAACATAAAAAAATTATCTGACATACATTTTTGACCGTTTACATTAGCTAGAATTTCTGTCTGACATAAATATTATGCAATAAATCGTCGCTGATAAGACAAAGGGGCGAAAGCGACATTTTTTCGTTTTGGAGTTAAGTCCATCAAGTGATCAGATTTAAAGGTATCTATGATCTAGCAAACTGGCAAACGTCTATCTATAGCAGTTTCCCGTAAACATCAAAATTGTCTATAGGCGTAAGCGACACTAAATACATTATAGGATCAGACTAAGGGGCGAACATGCACAAAATGGAGTTTTGCCTAATTGTCAGATCTCACAATAGTAATATTGGCTGTTATGCCTACATTTTTTGTTGGGCAGCCCATTTTTACTGTTGGTAATAGTTCTAGGTTTGCCTTAGATGGTGAAAAAGGGGAAATACATTTGGAAAAGAAAATTATAAAAACAGGAAAAGAACCGCGCATGCTTTAAGAACGGAAGGAAAGACTTATGTTAGTCCTGTGACAAAAAAAGTATGTCTGCCAAATAAATAAAACCTCGCTGTGAAAAATATAAATGCAAAGCTACAGACTGTGACAACCTTAACGAGGACCAAAGACAAACAAATCATGATGCTTGTTATAATAAAAAGAGTTTATAGCTAGAAAAAGAGTTTCTTGTAAGACATGTACAACTAGAAGAGATCAAAATAAAGAGAACAACAGCTCAGATTTTACGCAGAAAAAGAACATTAAAATATTGACTCTCAAATGCGGGCAGTACAACGCGTGTATGCAAAATTATGTTTCTAAATACTTTGGGCAATTCGAAAAAGACCTCGAGAACAAACTGACTGAAGAAGAAACAGTAGCTTTGGATAAGCGTGGAGGACGAAGTAACGAACTAGAAGAGCTGGATAAACAACTTAGAGACTTGGCATTTGATCATATACAAAAATTTCCACGAATAGAATCGCATTTTTGTAGAAAATCAACTAGCAAAGAATATCTACATCCAGACCTAACGGTAAAAAAGATGTATGATTTGTATAAAGAAGAAAAAGCTTGAAAAAGAAAGATATTCTGTTACCATACTTATCGGAGAATATTTCGATCTCTTAATCTCTCATTTCACCGTCCTAAAAGGACTAGGATACTCTGTACATGTCCTACATACAAGGCGACGCAGGAAAGAAAAAGGAGCTTAAGAATGTTTTTTTTTAACATAAAGATGAAAAGGATACAGTATGACAAAAAACAAGGAAAAGTCAAAGAACTATCAAAAACATATTCTAACATTGTGGCTTCCGCAGTTTTTGACCTTCAACAGGTCATCCAACTACCTTTACAACATAGGTAATAAAGAGTGTTTTGCTTTCTGTGGGACAAAACTATAGCTTAACGAGGTGCAAACAAAATTTCGACTTGTGTAGCAAGGTACCTTCGTGAATTAGATGATCGTGGCCTTCGTGAAGTATACCTTTTTTCAGATGGTTGCGGCGGTCAGAACCGCAACACGATTGTTTTTACTATGCTGCTGCAAACAATAGCAAATTCAAAAACCTTAGAAAAATGCATTTACATTTTTTGAAACGAACCACGGTCAAAGCGAGGGCGATTCGGCCCATAGCTCAGTATCAACAGCTATGTCTTTGGCCGGCGACATCTTTATATCTGCTCAGCTTCCACCTAAAGAGCGGCAACATGTTTAATTTAATTTGAATATTAGTATAATAGAACAGGCGAACATCCAAAATAACATTCAAAAAATCTAACGAAAGGGCAAACGTCCATTTGGGTCCATTTTAGCTGTAATAACTTATAAGTATTTAAATTTTACACATGTATTTAGTAAGCACGTAAATTGACCTACGTAACACCATAAACAGTAAAATAATTACTAAACTATTTAAAAAATAATCGTGTTCCAAATAGGACCCATTTTCTTTAAAACGCTTTCCTGTAAAATTAACAAATTGGCGCTTTCGCCCCTTGGTAAGATCAGCGACGAAATGTCAGATGTAAACCTACCATTACTGTTGTTGTTAAATATTTTTCACCGGCGATACACAATTTTTTAATTTGTCTCCTAAATGGTAAAGTTTTCATATCTTTTATGTATCTGATAAAAGAATGGAAATTTATTATACAAAGAAAAAAGTCCAAGATTTCACAACTCGAGGTTGTATTTTCTCCCGACCCGAAGCGTCGGAAACAATAAACCGAAGGCTAAAATCTGATTTTTTATTCGTGTGCAACACACTATTTTTTCTGTGACGGAAAAACGACGATTTGATGTTGAGAACACATATTACAATACATGGTGTTTGAAAAATAGACGGAGATATTATAATAAGCTATTTCTTATCAAAAAATATAAGAAAAAGTTTCTATAAACATGGGTCTAAAAATGCACAATTTTCAAGATAAAGGGTAATACATTTTAAACATTTCAGAGAAATGTAGCCAGGAAAATTTTATAAATAATTATTTTCTAGAAGAAATGACGCTTATTGTCAGCGTCAAACCTTTATGCAAAAACGGTTTTTTTGTTTGCCAGGGTACCTGTAATTCTTTTAGTAAACATTAATAAGCCAATTTCACCAGTGGGCCGTGGCATGCAATAAAACCGTTTTAATTTTTTTCCCACAAACAAAGTAAGTTACGAAAAAAATACAAGAGTTAGAGAAATTGTATTTTAACACGATTAATTGAACAACCAATATTAAACTTGCAAAAAGTCAGTATCGTACATTTTCTTTGCCAGTAATATTTGCCAAGTTGCCCTCAGGACGCCATTGGACTCTATATATTTTAATATATTTTGGGTGAATTAAGCCTCTAGTCTCTTAAATTTGTGAAAAATCGAGTATATATTTTTTAAAAATAATAATTATAAATTTATATTTTAAAATAAATTATCGTCATATACAATTTTATATGTGATGGTTGCATTTTAAGTTTAAGACCATGCAGATTTTTTTTATAAAGATTAACTTTTTTCGTAAAATAATAATAAAAACTTTCCCATATGATGCCAACTTACGTAGGCACACTGAATAAAAAGTTTAAGTTTTTTAAGGGATTGATTAAATTTGTTCATTAAAAAAATCATATAATATTTCGTAAGAAACACTTAAAAAGTTACATAAACATTAAATCCCAATTGTTTTATATCCAATCAGCACTTAATTATTATCATATTTAAGTTACCAGTCTTGGCGTAAATTATTAGAGATAGAAATTATTGTAATTAGGTAATAATTAAAATATTATTTTGTTTTCCAAATATGGGCAGCTCGTTGCATACTTACCATGGAAACCTAAAATTTTGCATAAATTATATTACGAGACCTAAATATACAGATTGTTTAGAAATGTATTAACGGATTTTTAAGTAAAATCCTTCCAACCTTTTAAGAACAGATTTTTTATTAGGCTTTTAACTAAATATAAAGCTAGACGTATTATTATCTAAAATAAAACCTAATATATTTAATAAAAGTAAATAACAAAAGAAAACTAATTGCAGATTTCAAAATAAAGTAATATGATGATCTCAGATCTAAAATCATATTTAATGTTATTGTGCGTGATCACTGGCCATTTAGTCCTTACACAAAGTGCCTTAGAGCAGTTTGGGTGTGCCAATTTCTATAAACTCAGTACGTTACGCCTAGTAAAAAAAATATGCTTTATACTAATACATCAAAACGAACCAACGCAAACTGAACTACGTTTGTTTGTTTTAGAGGTGTTGAATATTTCGTCATACTTAATCAAATGTCAATAACTGTCGTAATCCTTTTTCGACATTTTATTTTAAATATTTTTATTAAACTTTATGAAAAAGTAAAGTAAATAGAAGGATTATAAGTGTTAGGTTCCTATATTTCGAACTAACCGACTATCCAGACCTATTTTGCTGTACTGTCAACTGGTGCTTAACCTGCAACTTTGTGAACGCAAATAATTCGTGCAGCGTAAATTGTTTAAAACAATTTTAAATGTTAAGTAGGTGCTGTTTTATGATTGTAATATACGATTACTGTGTTAGTATTTTTAATATGGGTCATTATTATTAAATATGCCGCAACGATATACAGGGTGTCCCATTTTGGTTGTCCCTTATGGGAAACTTGAAAACCATAAGAGATATTAAAAATCTGATACCCCATCCTCGAGCTCTTTTTAGAGAAAACATTTTTGGTAAAAACAGATCATCGCTATCGCGAAGCGTTTCAGAGATACAGGATGATTCTCGATTTTTCACTTTTGAAAAGGCCCTGTAGCTTTGTTGTTATTACAGATACGAGAAAACTAATTGCACATTATAAAGACACTTTTCTCCGTAAAATCCAGTGGCGCAGCCAAAATTTTTTTGACCTGTCATTTTTGACATATGACCCAAACATGTTTTTTTTATTAGGGACACCCTATAAATGATTAGGTAATTAAATTGCTTGTTTTTTTCTGATTAAAATAATATATCATAGAAGGTGGTTTAATAAATTTTTTACGTCAAATATGGGAAAAATTATGATTTTAAAGACGCATTGCGGCTTCTATCTGTTTTTTAAATTGTTTTATATTTTTCTTTAAAAACAATACTGCCATCCCTCAACTCAGGAGACATTTCCGTAGAAAAAAAATTAATTAATTAAATTTTTTTTTATTATTTTTATTTTTTTTTATTTATATTTATTTTTTTCTACGGAAATGTCTCCTGAGCTAAGGGATGACAGATTCCTTTTAAAACAAAAATATAAAACAATTTAAAAACAGATACAAGCCGCAATGCGTCTTTAAAATCATAATTTTTCCAATATTTGACGTAAAAAATTTATTAAACCACCTACTATAATATATTATTTTAATCAGAAAAAACAAGCAATTTAATTACCTAATCATTTATAGGGTGTCCCTAATAAAAAAACATGTTTGGGTCATATGTCAAAAATGACAGCTCAAAAATTTTTGGCTACGCCACTGGATTCTACGAAAAAAGTGTCTCTATAATGTGCAATTAGTTTCTCATATCTGCAATAACAACAAAGCTACAGGACCTTTTCAAAAGTGAAAAATCGAGAATCACCCTGTATCTCTGAAACGCTTCGCGATAGCGATGATCTGTTTTTACCATAAATGTTTTCTCCAAAAAGAGCTCGAGGATGGGGTATCGGATTTTAATATCTCCTATGGTTTCCAAGTTCCCATAAGGGACAACCAAAATGGGACACCCTGTACAGAAGCCGAACAAATCCCTATTTTAAAGATAGTAAAGTATTTTGAAATGGAAAAAAGAATGGTAACTCTATTACCCGTGGGTGCGCTATTTAATAGTTAAAAATATTTTAATTTCTATAAGTTTAAAGTTTTAATAATTAAATAAAGTAGTTTAAAAATAGTTTTACGTCTAAATTAAAAAGTTTATTATATGTCACAATACACGAACTGCCCTAATCTGGATATGACGTCCGGTAATGTGACAAAACATTCTACCACCTCTAAAACAAAGGATATCTGTAAAAAGGTGTATCCTCGACGATACTTAAAAACACATAATTAAAAAAACATTTGGTTTTAGCGTCAAATATGTTTCTAATATTTGCGATATCTTAAGCAAACCTTGTATCCAACATTTCTAAATAAATAATTTTATGATAACCAAGTATATTGACATCTATATATCATTTCTTTAATGTCCCTCCCCCTTTTATTTTTAAACGAAATAATTAAAAACATTTAAACTTTTGACTATAAAATGTATGCCTTAATACCATATTTTAACAGTCGTACCTGGGGTAGGGGGTCAGTAACTGACCCCACAGTCGTTTTTTGCTATACTTTTTAGTATTAAAAAATATTTTAATATCGTTATATGACTTTATAAATAATCCTCAGAAGTGTATTCATACTAAAACGCTCTTTAATAAAGTGTTTGTAACTAATAGTGGTCGTAATATAACCAATGGATTGCTAAAAGGAAGATTGCAATAGTTAATACTGTCTTAAAAAAATTACATAATATAAAGCGGCCTGCCTAAAAAAAAGGCACATTTGGAACTGGAAATAAAACCGTAGCAAGGTATCTTTAAAAAAAAAGTTATTTTCGTATTGTCCAGCTTCATGATAAAAAGTAAAGAACAATAGACTAAACATTATTCTATACTATGTATAATTTAACTAAAGCCGAAATTGATACCTTTAAATGTGTTAGGGCATACATTTGACTTTGCGAAATTTGGAGATGCCCGATGGTTTTTAATAATAATAAATTTATATATATATGTTAACCTTTCTTACTTATTTAAAAAGTTTAACCAGTAGTGGGCAATTAATGATGTTAAAAGCAAATTGTGACGATGAAAACAACTAAGAATGAACCATGCCGATTGAATATGGAAAACGTCTATTAAACAAAATTATTGCAAAATAACCATATTGCAGCATTTAACATGGAGTTTTATTTATGTTATAAAAAGGTTCCAACTTTTTTTTTTAATTTGAGGTTAAACGCTAATACCCCACATACAATTAAAAAAAAAGCTGGGGTTAGTCGCCGACCCTTTGACCCAGGTTCTCAGGGTACACAAATATGCCCCAGGTGCGACTGTTAAAGTAAAATTTACAGATAAACAATTTGAAGATAACTGCTGCCTTATGGCCTCATCTTGAGAAAAAAGTTAAATGAAAGGCGGATCTTGTGGTACATCATCCTAAAGCTCCTGACGAGTAATTTATAACCCTAGAATATAAAGTAAAAACCTTCTTCCACTGCAAAACAGCAGAACATTAAAAATTACCTTAATACCTAATTTCGATGGCCATATTTCTGAAACCATTAAAGTTAGATGTTGGTAAAACTGTGTTACCTTATTTGTGAAGGTTTATTTTACGATCAGGTGTAATTCAAAGCAAGTATAACAGACTTATATTAATGCAATTCCATTAAATATAAAACTTTTTGCACATCATTCCCTACATTTTACCAGCGAGATGCACGGCTGCGGACCTTAAACGAATGACCTTGTGGAGTTAAAAGCTGCATTGCATGTTGCATATCCGAACGTGGTTTTATATGGTATTTTCTTAAAGCTCTATTTTATAACAATACAATATACAGGGTGCTTCATTATAAAAATACATATATTCGTTTTGACCTAATAGTGTAATATAGGAAATTAGTAGAAGAACGAAATATTTTACAAGAAAAAAATGAAGAGATATTTATTAATTTTTTATTTTAACCATCTCCATGGTGGGTCATGTTTACAATTTTACTTTGATTTAGACCAATTCGGATATACCCAAATTAAAAGTAAACAATAATGAAAATTATAATAAAAGCAAACAACATAAGAATTTCTAATGGAAAAGAATTGGCCTATAGATTATTAAAGAATTTGCTTTGGCGGCATAGACCACAATATTAATAATTTACAAATAGTGAACTTGGATGCCTATAAAATATTTAATTAAATTCGGTCATGAAGATGTTCATTTTGTTATTTGTAAATAGACAAAAATTGTATTAGCGACTACAAGAAAGGTAATTAACCTCAATTTGGGATGACTGCGGGTTACTGTTAACTAGATTGTGTTTCAGGTGTTTTTTACAACGCCGTTTCATTGTATGAAGGGTAAATATAAGGGGACGGGCGAGCAAGAAGTATATATTAATTTAAAAATTAATTAACAAATATAGTTCTTGGTCATACCTAGTCATAGCTTTGGCTAATAGTTCTTTAAATAGTTAAAGTTTAATAACAGTTAAATAAAAATAAACATAAATACCTTTATATACAAAATTATCTACCCAGGTCGGGCAAAACGAATACTAAACCGGTCAACAAATGAACCTGGCCATCCAGTTTTTTTGTCCAAATTCAACGGCTTATAACTTTTTTAAATTTTAACCATATTTAATTTTGTTTTTCATCTCTTAGAATGAAAGTTTATTGGCTTTAAGCTGCTTGTGGCTAATTTTTGACGAAAGCTATCCCAGTTTAACAAAATTAAAGAATATTTTGTTTATACCACATAAGTGTATTATCTGTATCATTACCTTAAAACCTTTATGAATTTTTAACTTAAAATGCTTATTAAATAAATTACAGAGAGATATTTAAAATTAAAGCATTTTGGCCAATTTTTTCACATATATTAAAATACTTTTACTTAGAATAGTGGAAAAACCATTAAAATTAGGACTATTGTGTCCAATCAGAACAGCAATAATAAATGCACTAAAATAAAGAAACGCATATTATACGATGTTTAAAAATTAAATAGGGCACTGGGCAGCTTTTTATGTTTAGTTTAGTTTATGTTATGTTTTTACCGCATGGGTGTACTAACTAAATCAGTCTGTTG
>JACEGR010004581.1:0-85412 GCA_014170235.1 Listronotus bonariensis
TGTATATTATTTTACCAAAATTTCATACTTATATATTATTTATAACAAAGTGGTAGAAAATTTTTAAATTTTAAAATAAAAAAATGCGTCTTTAAAGTCATAATTTTTCCAATATTTGACGTAAAAACTTTATTAAACCAAATACTATGATATATTATTTTAATCAGAAAAAAACAAGCAATTTAATTACCTAATCATTTATAGGGTGTCCCTATTAAAAAAAACATGTTTGGGTTATATGTCAAAAATGACAGCTCAAAAATTTGTTGGCTACGCCACTGGATTCTACGGAAAAAAAGTGTCTTTATAATGTGCAATTAGTTTTCTCGTATCGGTAATAACAACAAAGCTACAGGGCCTTTTCAAAAAGTGAAAAATCGAGAATCACCCTGTATCTCTGAAACGCGTCGCGATAGCGATGATCTGTTTTTACCATAAATGTTTTCTCCAAAACAGCTCGAGGATGGGGTATCAGATTTTAATATCTCTTATGGTTTCCAAGTTTCCCATAAGGGACAACCAAAAATGGGACACCCTGTATACACACAGCACTGCCAAAGGCTACTGCGATTGAAAAGATTGAAAATGATATTTTGCAATTTAATGAAAAAACGTATAAAATTAATAGAAAAATAGGTTTTTAAATATTGTAAATGAAACGTTGTACGTATATGCCAATTTAGCATTAAATCAAGAATTGTTAACAAAAAGAAGGCAGATTATAGTAAAAATAGGAAACCGTTTCTGAAAAAAATTATATATTCGTGATCAACTTCCTAAAAACATCCCGTATACCAAATTTAAAACTCGAAGTTGCGGAACATTTTTAGACAATCGCCAAAATATTTTATATTTTTTTACCGACTTCAAAAACAAGGAAGTTCTTAATTTGCCAGTATGTTTTTTTTTGTGTACGTTGCGCGATTTCTCCGGCGTTTGTAAACCGATTTAAAAATTCTTTTTTATTTAAAAGTGTACACTTCTTCGGTGGTCCCTTAAAAAAAAATCACCCCACTGAAAGAGAGACTATAGTAAAGGCACAGGAACGTGTAGTTTGATTGATTGACATTGGGGGTCATGGTAAGTTTTGGTGAGTTAAATCTTTTTTTTTATTCGTTTTATTAAGAAATAAAAATATAAAAACTAACCAGAACTAACCATGATCTTCCAACAGTTTTGCATGACCGTTTGTAATGTTTTAAATCAATTAAATAACACGTCCCTGTGCTTTTAATTGTAGTCTCTGAAAAATGTTCTTGTAGTGTTTTTTAGTGTATGTTTACCGATTTAATAGTAATAATAATTAATTAAACAGCAAAAAATTAATTAAATTGCAAAAAATAAACACTAAAAAAATACACCGACTTAAAAAAAAAAAAAATAAAACTCACTAAGTTAAAAACATACATTAAAAAAAATAGGAAGAAAATGAAGTCGGGTAATTACATATGCGATAAACTAATAAATGGTAATAACTAAATAAGTAAAAGCTTTCAATACTTTAACACCATAAGTTATAACCCGACTTTTCTTTCTTATCACTTAACCTTTGACGTCGTAATTTTTGAAAACTATGACGTATTTTTGTTTAGCAATTGACACTTTTGATATCACCTATGAAGTAGTAAAAAAGATAGTTTCGGGACGTTCTACTAACCTAAAATATCCTGTTGTGGTAGCCATTTTTTAATAATTACATTTTTGGTTTCCCAGGCAGTTCTTCCCCTCGAATTTCCATAACACCTTATAAGGTAGTTCTGAGAATGCAATCATAAGAAGGTTTCTTACCCTTTCGGGGATGTTTACACTTTTAACATTTGATCCCAAACTAAAATATACTACTCCATTTTTTGCACTTTCAATTTCATCTTTTATATCCTAAATAATAAAAAAAAGCTTTATTAAACATTCAGTACTGCTGTAGAAAGATTTACTTAATTTATTTATATTTTTCAATTTTTAAGTTAATAAAAGTACTGAGAAAATAAAGCATCGTTTAAACAAAATATTATTTTCCTTTTCTCAGAATAAAATTAAAAGTTTATTTAATATTTTAGGAAAATTACAACTTTTATACATTATGAAGAACTATTCTGCTCTTACACAATAAAATATAAAAGTTATGATTACTTTAAAAGAAATGATATAATGAAATATTTAATATTAGGTTACTTACCTTTGTATTGTAAGTAACTTAATATTAAATATTTCATTATTTTATTTTTTTAAAGTAATCATAACTTTTATATTATATTGTGTAAGAGTAGAATAGTTCTTCATAAAAGTTGTAATTTTTCTTAAAATGTTAAATAAACTTTTAATTTTATTTTGGAGAAAAGCCAAATAATATTTTGTTTAAATTTAATCTCCCAGAAAACAAATGAAGATCATTAAAGCATCGTTGATACAACACGAATTTAAAAATAATTGAGGTTAAAAAATGTTTAGAAACCAATTTTAAATATAATATTATTTATAAAGCACATCTTGTTAAAACGATGTATAAGTAAGGATATGGTTTAAAGTTGCACTTATTTTAGATAAAATTATTTGAATATATTTATTATCTAACAAATGATCCGTTAGCATTGATATCTGGCAAAAACACATGCCAAAAATAAAATTAGTCCTAATGGTAGCGGAAACCCACGATGCTAAAACTCGAGCGTCATAGAGACCTATTGGGTTGCAAAGTTAGATGATAACAAGAAAAAATGTTATAATATGTATATATGTATCAGTGGGAAAAGCGCAAGATCGTTTAATAGGTACAGGCTGCCTCATTACGTCACATATGTACCGCACTGCTGGTTCTTATTGGCGCCAACATAGCAAACAAGTATGTCTAGACGGATAATGCTATGAGGGCGAAAGAGCGCGATATACAATATTTAAAAATCAGCTAGAATAATCAATAATTTATTAATAGGAAATAAAGAAGTTACGGTAACAACTGGAATTAACAGTATTTAAAAGTATTTCTTTAATATTGACAAAAAACACAAACTACACTGTTAAAACTTCATTAAATAATGAGCAAAATACATATGTGACGTATGGTCCGCCATGTTGAAACGCTTACGAGGCAACCTTACCTATTAAACGATCTTGGGAAAAGCGGCTATAGAATTTTTAATCTGTCAAAAAATACTGTTTTTATTTCGGCTTGTGAAAATCGTTACGAGCGTATAGGATTATATATTTTTTTGTTATTCTTGAATTATTTTCTTCAAAATAAAAAATAGCCACGCTCGAAACTATTAAATTGACGTTTCTTTTTTAAAACTTTATAGCTCTCCGCTTTCTTTACGTCACTCTTAAATTGTCAGATTATTCGACTATACACTGTTTGGCATGTAATTAACTCACCCTGTCTTAGTTTGAAGTGCTCGAAAATGTCTAATGGATATATTTTTGTTTTTACGATCGGACGATACAGGGCTCATATTTGGTTGAGGAACTTAACCGGAAACAAGGTGCCCTTCTGTATATTAATCTGCCGCGCTGTAGTGAATCCCGAAATTCCCCTCTTGCGCTCCCTAACTATAAGCATTGCTTATTAGATGATAAAATTGTACTAATGGATAAAACAGTACAATTCTAAACATCTTGAAGGTGGTGGTCGTAACTTATATCAGTTAAAAAAATTACTGTCATTAAAAGAAACTTATATCTAGTTATAAAACAAAATAAAAATTTATTATTTAAAAACAAATTATTTTTATTAAAAATATAATATTAATAGAAGATCATTTAAATACAGGTTGTCCTTAAAATTATCGCGAACACTGAAAAATGCTAGTAAACCAACTCCTAGGCAACCAAAAAAAAGGCCTTAGTAAATTCGAAATATTGGCAATTTAGGAAAATTCGTCATACTCGTCATCTTGAATTACATTTTGAATTGTCAAACCCAAAGAAATTCATATGTACATGGTATGAAAGAAAATCCGATTCAGAAGAATATTTTTACTTATATTAGGTTATTTCGTATGCTCTGGATACTTACGAGTTGTTCCTGTGGCTCTTTTCAGTATTATTGTTGATTTTAAAGACAACTTATATATATATATATATATATATATATATATATATATATATATATATATATATATATATATTTTTATTATGTTGATTCCTACATTATATACATGATATACATTGATAGATCTTTGTTAACTTAGCTTAAATGCGACCGACATTTTCTTTTGCAATTTTTAATAAAAACAACATAAAATTAGAAAAATAAATATAACATGTTTAAATAATTAACTATTATTTTACAAATAATATTAGTATACAAACCTGTGGAAGCGGTTTAGCAGGCCTAACATGCATAAATCCTAATGGAACTACAGTGGGTACCATTGGTCTTGGTGTATAAAGTATCGGATTGATATTTAAAAATAAAGCACTGACATTTCTTTCAATGTCTGCCAAATATGGAAGATCGGGACCCAAATACTTTTTAGCAATTGTGTCACATTCGGGTATCGCTACAAAATATAGATAGTATCGTGTCCACAAAAAGTACAAGGTACTTTTAAGCCGCTCATAAAAACTAAAATAGAAATATTAATACCATATAATTCAAATAAGAAAATATCATAAAAATACAATTAACAAAATTTAGTCATTGTCTTTGTAAATATGCAATAAATTATAATGTTTACCTTAAGTCTCCGTTGTAATGTAAAAACATCTCAGAATACAGTGACGGGGGTTAGGGTTGCCGATAGCCACATGCGTCCCGCTCCATCCGCCCATGGATGAGACTCCGATAATTGGGGCGTTTAGTTTAGCCGAAAGTGCAAACATTATTGGGCTGATGTAGATTTGGGAAATAATCAAGTCAAATTTTTGATTTGGGTCATTGTAGACTTTTTAAATTCTTCATTTTCGAAAATTGCTTTAGCGTATTCGTTGTATAGTTTAAATATCTTTTTAATTTTCGATTGTACAGAATACTAAAAAAAGAAAATATATAAAAATTGACAAATAAATTTAAAAAGGAAAATTTTAACAACTTATGCGACAAACTTAAAGGGCTAATTCTAAAATAAAGTATAGGAAATAAACTTCATATAACCATATGTCCTAAACGTCTTAGTTTTTGAACTACAGGGTGTTGAAAATTTTATAAAAATTATTGTTTTTATAATTTTTGTACCAATACAGATATTTTTAAAAAATTGAGGGACGCCTCCTATGCAAAGAGAACTTTTCACATACAAGAAAAAAATAGTTTTTACCATTGTTGTTCATGGGGGCTTAAGGTAAATATTTTTTAATAAAAACTGGTATAGTAAGAATAGTTTAAAAACGCAAATTCGGTACTCTTTGAAAAGAAAAAAAAGCACAAAAAAGTTGTAAGCAATTAAATCGCCATGGCTTTCTTCGCGGCCGCCTTTGCTAACTTTCCTTTATGATAAGCCGCTTGATGCACGTGCGTCTCTATCGGCACGGACTGTAAAGGATACCAGCGTCTTTTATACAATAGTCCAAGAGCCAGTGACATTCGGATACATTTAAGAAACACATTTTATGGAATAAAATTATGTGTATTATTGTTACACATTACTTAACTTTGTAATATTGAATTTATGTCCATAGAGGATCAGAATTAGCAACTATATTTTTCCTGTAAATGTAATTAATGTTTTCTAGCTATATTAAGCCAAGGTTTTTGGTATCCCACAGAGGATCAGGAGATGTAAAAATTAACATAGGATTTGTAAGATTCTTTCGGGCTAAGAAATATTCATTTTCATTACCTTGAATTCCCCTGTGTAGCAGCACTAGGGTTGCCATCCGTCTCGAAGTCCTGAATATATAGCGAAAAATCCCGATTTACGATATGAAACAAAATATTTTATATAGTAGAACCCATCTTTAATTCATTCTGAAAACGATGCCGGAAAATAGACAAAAATCATAATGTAAACAAATCCCTTTGTGAACATTGCAGCATGAATTTTATAATACAATAAACCACAAATAAATATCGTGAACTCCCCCTACCCGCTAAACTTAAACGTACCAGAAATCAAAGTGTCCGGACATTGCCTATAGAATTTATAACAAGCCTTAGCACCACTCGTGCAAGCGTAACCCTTGTTACCAAGCTAACGTAGCATATTAAAAACAAAGAATATGCATGCTTTTAATATTATGTTTGTAAAATTCTAGGAAATGGTAATTAGAAATCATTTAATTTAGGTAAAAACCTAATACATTAAAATTCTATATTATACCTATTTTAATACCACTTGCCCCCAACTAAATGAAAAAAACCGTCTCGATATTAAAATAATATTAGATGTTGCCATTTATATTAATAATGTTAAATACATTTTACATTTTAGTTATTTTTTGGCTGTTTGCAAAAACAGAGCGATTGATTTCGTTCGTTTAACGATCTTTGCCCAAAACATTTTATAGTATTTTTTTTGTTCTAGTGCTTTTTGTTATATAGTTTTTATAGTTTTTGTTTTTCTGTACAGTTTATTATTATTTCGTCTAGTGTTATTAGTAGGGATTAAAAAACTGCCTGTATGGCTGCAATTTGGAGACAATTTGAAGTGCCTCAAAATAATTTTAAACCGTGGCGACCATTTACGGACAGTCAGAAACTTTGGGGCCCTTAAGAACTTAGTAAAGACACAAAAAGGCAGAGAAAACTGACGGTAATATTACTGATAAGACTGGAAAGCATCTACTTCGTGAAGCTCAACAAATACTATTAAATATTTATTTAAATCTAAAAAAGAAATGGACGAAGGCAAATTAACATCTTATTAAAAAATTTGTAAATTGGCAAATATTTGTTTACGCACTGCTTATAATTGGATGTACCGCCTTCTTGTTGAAAAAGAATTATTAGACGGGAAACGAAAATGGTTTTCTTAAAAACAGATTAATGGTATCAGCCAAAAACATTGCAAAATGTAGCGCTGACTATCATCAAGATATGGATTCTGTACTTTTTAAACAATGGTTTGAGAACAACCTAATCCCAAATTTACAACCGCAAAGTGTTATAGTTCTGGATAACGCTCCATATCACTCAAAACAAGTACAGAAAAACCAACTAAATCAACACAAAAGTTGATATTAAGAATTTTTTCCAAGAAAATATCGCCCCGATTCCTCCAGATTGTAAAACCAGGGACAGTCTTTTAAAAATTATATGAGAAAAAAATTTCAAAGACATATTACATTGGCCACACTTCATGGTCATACGGTATTGCGTTTACCACCGTATTATTGTGTGTTCAATCCTATAGAACATATGTGGCATTATTTGAAGAACTACGTCCGAAAAAAATAATACCGACCCCAAATTTGGTAAAAATGTGTTAAAACTAATAAGACAAGGGGTTAAAAAAGTAGACAAATTCTGGCCTGGCTGCGTATAAAGGAGAAGAAGAACTTTTAAAATAAAGGTGCTAATATAAGGCCGTTAATAATCTCAGTAGGCCAAAGTGATTCGGAAGATGACTACCATCTTATATAATAATACTAATTTGAGTATTACCACACCGGCATGGTAAGTACTTTATTTATATAAAAATCTTAAAATAAAATAATTTGTTTTTTGAGATTATCAACTTTAATTTCTATTATACTATTATAAGTAAATGTTAGTCAACGTGGCAACACTGACTAGCCGCCTTATTTATGGGAATTTGCAGGCGGCCTTTTTTATGTTTTTTATTATTTTCAAAGGGTGCCGAATTTGCGTTTTTAAACTGTTCCTACTTATACGCAACAGCATATTTCTAAAATAATTTTTTTAAATTCCCATTAGGTTTGGTACAACTTTAATCTTTTGACTTTTTTATTTGATTTACGGTTCTTACGTAAATAAATAAAAACCATTTCTCGGTATGGTCATGTCGTATTAATAATATTAAATTCTACAGTAAAAAATAACGTTTATTTACTCTTTAATTAAATAGGGATTTAACCTTCCGAGAAATGGTTTTTATTTATTTACGCGAAAGACGTGCATTAAATAACAAAATATGTTCTAAACTAAATGGGAATTTTAAAAAATATTTTTATTTTAGAAAAATGCAGTGGTGTACCATTTTTAAAAAATATATATCTTAAACCTTTCATGGAAACACTGGTAAAAATTATGTTTTTTTCTTGTATTCCAAAAAAGTCTTTTGATGCATAGGAGGCGTTCCCCAAATTTTTTAATAACATCTAATTGATATAACATATTGTAATATATTTTATAGTTTAGATTATATTTATTAGTTAGCTTAGATCATAGATTGTCAATAAAAAAGTCAGTCAAATGATAATGTGTCAATAGCCAGTAGTCTCTGTATTTAATGTGATTTATTTATTGAAATACAGTATATAAATTAACCAAAGTCATACCATCTTTTATTCAAATACACAACATATAATTTGGCGACGAGGATTTGGTCGAAACCTATGTCGGGTAATTCAGAAAGTGAAATTGTAAGTCGGCCTCAGGTAATCGTTTAATGTCAGGATAACCGGGACCAGCTGAATTTGTAAGGTATCATACGTCTGTCAAGTGAAAAATTAAAAACTGTCAAGTCGAGTGTCAACAAAAACAAACTCTAAAAATGTCGTTAATCGGTTCTATTGAACATTTTGATTCCAAAAGTAGTGATATTGCGTCCTATCTGGAAAGACTGGAGCAGCTGTTTGTCTGTAATGTAGTGGAAAATGATAAGAAAGTACCATTATTGTTAACACTGATGGGTGGTGAAACATATAACATTTTAAAAGACCTACTTAGCTCCCTGATTTGCCTAGTACAAAGTCTTTTGAGGAACTGAAAAAGACTCTAAAGATCATTACAGCCCAAAAGACTAGTTATAGCTGAACGTTACAAGTTTTATAATGTCAACCAAGAACAGAATGAAGATATTAAGACTTTGTGGCAAGGTTAAAAAAGTTTCCCAATACTGTAATTTTGGACTTTTCTTATCAGAATGCCTTAGAGACAGGTTAGTCTGTGGAGTCAGATCTATAACAGTTAAACGTAAGCTTTTGTCAGAAGATAATTTAACGTTTGAAAGGGCATATGAAATAGCTTCATCCATGGAACTCACAGAAGGTCAAGTTAGATCAATGGGAGTGAAAGTAATCATTTATCAATGGTAGATGAAAGATTGGACAGATTATCGTTTAGAAAAAGAAAGTATTTATGAAAAGAAATATGGAAAAGATTGTCATTGTAATCGAAATAGTACTACTAGTCAGAGTCTTGGTGAAGAAAAAATCAAAAAAGAGATTTTCGGGTAGTCAGTTAAAACCATGTTTTAGATGTACCAGAAAACATGATCCAAACATCCTGCCCTGCCAAAACATGGCAATGTTTTAGTTGCAAGAAAGGTAGGCCATACAAGTAGAGTTTGCCGAAGACAAGGTGTGAATGTCTTAGAGGGAAGGAGGAAATTCAGACCAGTCAGATGATCAAAACTCTTTGGTGATGGGATTTCTAGCTTCTATAGGACCAGGTAACGTGTTCACCTGAAAAAGTGCAATTACTTATTGAAGGTAAACAAATTGTTTTGATGATATTGACTCTGGTGCTTGTCGAACTGTTATGCATATTAATGATTTTTAAAGATATTTGTCAGATCTAAATTTATATTCCGTTAAGTATAATTTAAAAGTACTTACTGGTCAAGGAGTACATATTATAGGTGAAACCGATGTATTTGTCAATCACAACAACAAAATTGTAAACTTACCTATAGTTATTTTAAAAAGTAATCATAATTTTGCACCTCTCTTAGGTAGAGATTGGTTAGATATATTAAATCCAAACTGGAGACAAAAAATAAATTTTAATAAAAGCTCAAATGTGGGTATAGTCAATAAGTCTAATGATTCTTGTATGTCAGTATCAGAAAGTCCATCCATTAATGTGTCAAATCACTCTACTCAATTAATGTCTGAAAATCAAGAAATTATAACTTTAGTTAATAAAATAAAAAAATGATTTTAAAAAGCTGTTTTGAAGACAAAAACCCATATCCTATAAAAACATTTTGAAGTAGATTTAAAATTAAAAGATGGATGCACAACCTATATTTCACAGGGCATACGATATGCCATATGCTTTAAAAGACAAAGTAGAGTTAGAGTTAACAAAAATGGTCAAATCCGGGTATTTTAAAAAAGTCAGTTATAGCAATTGGGCTGAGTCCTATTGTGGTGGTACCCAAAAAGTCATCGAATGAATTACGAATATGTGTAGATTTTAAAAAAACATTAAATCAAGTTCTGGATAGTGATCATTGTACACTACCTTTACCTGATGATATATTTGCATGTCTAAGTGGACATAAATATTTTACGGTCATTGATTTATTAGTTGATTAATCAACAACTTAAAGTTAGTGAAAACACAAAAAAATGTTAGTTATTAATACACATTTAGGTCTTTATGAATTTACAAAGGTTAACTTTTGGTATAAGCTCAGCTCCAGGAATTTTTCCAATCTGTCATGGATAGCATCTTGGCAGGTTTAAATAATACCTAAATACTATTTAGATGATATTTTGGTCTACGGGTCTTCACTTGGTCAATGTTACGAAAATGTTAAAACGTATTTAAACGCCTTAATGATTTTAACATTAAAGTAAATTCAAATAAATGTAAATTTTTTAGAACCAAAGTAGAATTCTTAGGTAATATTATTGACATGAGATGGAGGTTCATCCCACCGAAGAAAAGATTTTGGCAATTAAATCAGCACTCAGTACCACAAAATTTAACTGAATTAAAAATCATATTTAGGCCTGTTAAATTATTATGGAAGAGTTTATTCCAATGTTATCTTCTAAATTAAAACCTTTATATAATTTATGTCAAAATAATATAAATTTTGCTGATTGTTGGACAAAAAGAATGTAACGATATTTTTGAAGATAGTAAAGAGATGGTTAACATCAAAAAGTGTATTAACACATTATGATCCGTCTCTTCCTATTTATGTCACGTGTGATTCGAGTAGCTACGGTGTTGGGTGCGTTTTAAGTCACATAATCAATGATGTGGAAAAACCAGTTATGTTTGCATCAAGTACTCTATCACCCAGTGAAAAGAGGTACAGCAACTTAGAGCGCGAAGCACTTGCAATCATGTTTGCTTTAAAAAATTTCATAAATATCTTTATGGTCGAAAATTTGTTTTAATTACAGATCACCAGCCTTTACAGTTTATATTTGCAAAAATAAAGGTATACCGACTTCTGCTGCAGCTAGAATCACTAGATGGGCTATTACTTTATCTGGTTATCAATATGAAATCAAATATAAGAAAGGTGCAACAATTAATAACGCGGATGGCTTGTCACGTTTACCATGTAAAGATAAAACTAATATTCCTGATTGTTTGTACTCTTTTAGTTTAGTCGAGCAAATGCCTTTAAACTCTAGTGATATAGCCAGAGAAACAAACAAAGATTTATTGTTAATTAAAGTAAAAGATTTAATCTTGTCTGGTTGGCCTCATTTTATTAATGATGAGAATTTAAAACCCTATTTCAAGCGTAGAAATGAGCTTTCAGTTGAGCAAAATTGTATTATGGTAGGTAATAAAGTCATTATTCCTAAAGCATTGCAAAAGATGTTTTAAATTTATTTCATGAACAACATAATGGAATTGTACGTACTAAAATGCTTTTACGATCCTACTGTTGGTGGCCCAATATAAATTTAGATATAGAAAAGTTTATTTCCTTTTGTGATGTTTGTCAACAATGTCAAAATTTTACAAATTCAAGTAGTACATTAATGCCGTGGCCATCAGCACCACATAATTTTTTTAGAGTCCATATTGATTTTTTTCAAAAATAAACATGTTTTTTTAATTTTGATGGATCAGAAATCTAAATGGTTAGAAGTTAAATTAATGTCAAATGGCACCAATGCTTCTGAGACAATTGAAAAATTAAGGGAAATTTTCGCGGTATTTGGTCTTCCTGTAAATTTAATCTCAGACAATGGTCCTCCTTTTAATTCTAGTGAATTTATATCATTTTGTCAATCAAATGGAATCAAACCTGTAAAGACACCTCCCTATCACCCACAAAGTAATGGAGAAGCAGAGCGTGGCGTGCAAACTGTCAAAAGGGGTTGGAAAAAGCTTTATTCGCTCATAGAGGGGAAGAGATAAACCGACATTTGATTATAAAAAAATTACAATGTTTTTTGTTTACATATAGAAATACACCTTCTACTGTGACAGGAATCTCACCTGCTGAAAGCATTTTTAAAATGAGACCAAGAACTAGATTTGACTTATTAAAACCCTCTTGCCATAATATAGATCAAAATATAATTTCAAACAACAAAAGTCATAATTTATATAAAGTAAATGATCCAGTTTTTGTTAAAAACAAACAAAATAAATTATGGCAAGAAGGCATTATAATGAAAGTTTTAAGCTATAGTACCTACCTTGTTAAAGTAGAAAATGTTATTAAATTTGTACATGCCAATGATTTGCGTAAAAATCGATATGATATAACATTTCGAGAAACTGATAATTTAAATAGTCAAGTATCCACAAAAGAACAATCACCGGATACTAGTGTCTCATCAGTGCCTTCAAATAGTTATGACAGTGCATTGAAAGATACAGTATCTCAAGCTATATCAGTGTCTAACTCGCCTATTAAAAATCAAATAACATCTAGGCCGTCAGATGTAAAGGAAGTTGAAACAGAAAATAATAATGATAAAGGGAACAAAATCAGATTCTTAAAAAACTGATTCACCTTTCTCGACGACACAGACCCGTTCAGGTAGAATAGTAAGGGCGCCAGTTAGGCTAAATCTTTAATTAACAAGGGGGAAATGTAATATATTTTATAGTTTAGATTATATTTATTAGTTAGCTTAGATCATAGATTGTCAATAAAAAGTCAGTCAAATGATAATGTGTCAATAGCCAGTAGTCTCTGTATTTAATGTGATTTATTTATTGAAATACAGTATATAAATTAACCAAAGTCATACCATCTTTTATTCAAATACACAACACATATATTATTTTTTATACGCCGTAGTTCAAAAACTAAAATTTAAAAAAATTAAAATTAGTCCTTGTTTGTCGAGTAAGTCGTGGAACATTCTGTATAAAAGGAACGGAAAAAATATTATAGAAACCCGGTTTTAAAACTCCAAATAAGCTAAAAACAATATGCTCCACCCAATGGACCTGTTAACCAGCAAATATAACCCAATATTTAGTTCCTGCTTCATTTATTTTAGTTTGGTAAGTGAGAATATCAGGTTTATTTTGTTTATAGTTACCTCCTTAGACATAAAAATTCAAATCCGTGCCTTATTATGATTTCGTAGGTGTAGCTGGTGTTAATTTCTGTCAGGTTAGTTAATGTTTTATCATTTAAAGGGCGGGGAGTTACAGCAATCACTTCATGACCTCTAAAAATTTGATTTTAATACACTAAACTGTTTTTACATTTTACATACATCTTATATAAGGTGAGTTTCTTTGAAGTTATGTAGGAACAGGGATCTGAGAAAACCTTTTTTAAAATATCTAGCAAGCCATGATTTTTTAAAGAAACAAAAAGTGATTTAAATAAATAAATAATTTTAAAAACTACAATTCTTTCCCCATTAAACCATCTTCGTAGCTGCAGCGGTTTTCGAAATCCCTGTACTATACAATAAAAAGAGCTCCCGTATGATTATCTTTTTAATGAAACGGTGTAATCCGATCTTTATTAAAGTAGTCTGTTTTTGAGCTACGACATAAACTTCCATTTTTAATGTCAACCATAGTTGGCTATAACTTTTTAAAAAAGCTATTTTATTAGGTTTTTAAAGATGTATATCAAGATTTATCTAAATAAAAAAATAACGTAGTTTTGGTAATAATTTATTTTTAAATTTTCATTTATCCCTAAACAATTAAACTGGTTTTACTGAGAACAACTTTTTGTTTTCTCTTATTCATAAACATAAATTTTTAAAAATACTTTACTGTTGGATTAAATAATTAAAAACAGGGCAGTGTTACTTGAAAAATCGCACTTAACCTAAGTTAATAAAATTAATTTTGACAAATTAATTATCTGTATTTTCTCCAAACATGCATCTTGTATTAAAATATATTAAGATTCCAACGTTCTAATTTTTAAAAGTAATTTTTGCTTATCATCATGCTCTGTTATCTCATTAAGTAATACTTATTTACTTTAAAGCGGATAATCTAAAAATATCTTCAAGATAGTAAATTACTATAGAATATTTTTGTAAATTTCCCCATAAACAGAATATTTGGAGATAGATAAACAGGCTAAATCTTTGTCGTTGCAAAAAAAACAAAATTTTATATAGAGATTTTAATAACTTTAAGCAAAAATATTATTTTTGGTATTTTTGGCCCTTAGACTATTTTGAAGTTAAGGTCTTTAACTTATAAATGTGTTAGTTTTAAATATTTGAAAATAAATAGAAAAAAACAAACTTGTTATTTACATAACGTCCCTAAAAATTATTTTAGTAGACGATGTTAATTTCCGCTTGTTCTTGTTTTATTAATTTAGGTTGTGTTAATGCTCAAATGCTTAAAATAAAATATAAAGCATTATTAACTTGACAGACTTAAAAAAGAAAATAAGTTAATTTGAAAGTAACTGGGTAGTATTTAAATACTTGGTATTCTGAATCCTGTTCAGAATACTTGGGCTAGTATTCGATTAGTATTCGAAAAGATCTGTGTGTTTGATATTCGGCTGAATACTTTTTTGGTTAGTATTCGGTACTCTGGATTGTGAATACCGTTTTTGAAAATTTAAAGTATCCGAATATAGGGATTTGCAGAACTCGAATACCACGATTCCCCGTATTTAAATACCGGAAACCGGGATTTAAAGTATTTTGAATAACCTGATTCCCAGTACTCGAATACCGGTATGTAAATACCAGGAGTTCAATACCGAGATTTAAAGTACTGGAACAGCTGATTGTAAACAACAGAATTCGAATTAAGTTTTTTAATGAAAAAAAGTAACAACACAAATATATCGTAATTTTTTGGGTAAGGACTTTTTTTTTGTTCTTAAAATTGCTGTTGTCAAAGTAATGTAAAATTAGTTGTAAAGTTTTTTTTTTGACGGGTGAGGATCTTTTTTAAATTCTCTTGGTATTCTAATTCTCAGTATTTTAATACTTTTAAGAATACGGTGTTTGGGATTCCTATTTGAATACGAAATTTCAGTATTTAACCCAACTCTGATTAATCCATACCTTAGTGAAAGTTCTCTGGATATAGGTTGAAAGGTCGCTTGATGACTAACTGCCGGCATTTGAAAAACACACAGAATTCTTGCACCTGAAGTTACCGATAATTTACCGAGTAATATAAGAACAATGCCAAACACTAAATATTTAACCGTTAACATTTTTGTAAAAAAATTGCAAAACCAATGTAACAACAATAATAAAAAATTAAAAACCCAACACCAACTAACAAGCATCTCTAAATATCCGAGAAGGAATTGAAGTTTAATCGTGCGCTAGTTATCTCTGTTTAAATTATACTAAGCATCCATGCAAAAGAAAATAATTATTTACAATTTAAGGTCGTAAACAACAGTGGCGTAAGCAATTATAAATAATTTATATAAATTAAACTTTTTTTAACTTAACTGTACCTGACCTTGGGTCAAATGTAGTAATTGGAATTTGACCCCTTCCCTTACGACCGATCGACCTAAAATTTGATTCACACTTTTTATCTTGATGACAATACAATATAATATAATAAATGTTATTTTTTAAGTACACGCCAAGTCAGATTAAAAAATAAAAAAAATAAAATAAGTAAATGAAAAACTAAAAATCGACGTTCCGGTGGCAAATCTGCCACCGGAACCACTAAAATTAAATTAAAATAAAAATTTATAAATGAACTATTATTTAGGTTTAAAAATTATTTTTTTTAGCTTTTTGTTAAGGAAGTTCTGAAAACCTTTGACATTTAATGTCAAACATATTTGATTAATGTTATTTTAAATAAAATTTTAAATATTTACACAGTTAAATGGTAAATATATGGTTTGGTGCTACCACCTTGGAGCATTTTTCTCTGGCCAGTCTTACCCGATGACGCAATTTTTTTCTTTAAAATTTCAATTTTCTTCAAAAACTTTACACAGCAAAATATTTTATTAATACCTGATTTGGGATTTAATATTTCCGAGAGTAATAAAGTTAGATGTACTTAATGTGGTATTTTGTTAAAGCTCTTTTAAAAAAAATTTGTAATGGTAAAAATGGTAATAGTATACAGGGTAGGACAAAAGTATATATTTTTTTAATAAAGCACCCTGTATATTATATTACCATTAAAAATGTCTTTAAAAAGCTTTAAGAAAATATCGCATTAAGTTTTCCTTCCCTTATTAATTTTTAGAAAAATGGCAATTCAAATCGGGTATTTAGGTAATACCTTAAGTACCGCCATTTTGTAGTTGGTAAAGTATTGACTTTATATTCTAGGGTTATAGGAGTACTCGTCAGGTGCTTTAAAATATCGTGCCACAAGACTGCCTTTTCATTTAAAGTTTTTTTTAAGATATAGTATTTATGCATTTATTCATCCTACATTTTTTTAAATTGATTTGTTCAAAAAATAAAAGCAGGGGGGACATTAAAGATATGCACTGTAAGAATGTTGCAAATTACTACTTCTGTATCGTAGTAATGTTTGAATTTTCACAGAAAAAATATACATCAACCTGCATCCAAAATGTTTTTCGATGACTAAAGAAGTAAAAGCGGTTTTGCGAAGTGTAAATTAGGTAAGTTAGCATTTCAGCTTTAATATTTGTATTAAGTGATAGACATCGGATTGATTAGAGGTTGCGTTTAGAAATTATGACAGTGGACATCGTTACCCGCTGGGCGGGTCTGCCCGGACCTCCCTAATATTAAAAAAGTAATATTTAAAATAAATAAAAAATAAAAACAATATTTTAGTGACGTTAAATATGGAGATAAAATAAATTCTCTTTCGAATTCAAAGCATAGCCGTAATAGCAAAGCGAGAAAATACTAGAACTTTCTATCAACAATTCCGAATCCTTTATTTTTACGAAATCCCAGCCAATATATTCAAGCATACATATGTCTCTGGGGATTAAAATTTTATATACAAAATGTTTCCGCTTTAGTATTGAAATTGAATCATGTAAATATTTTCTATGGAACATTTTTTCCCTTTGTCTCCGTTTTTATTTGTGTATGCAGATGAAGTTCCTTTGTAAAAATGCTGCAATATTTTTTACGGCAATATATAGCAATATTTGAAACGTAACAATGGAAATTCAAACACAAATATTTGGTAAATGAAAATATAAGTTATATTTTTTGGCCAAAATTAATTCAAAAAATAAAAAGCTAATTTCCCAAATATCCTAATTATTAGCTCTAAAAACGCATTTTTTTCTTTTTGTTGTCTTGATAAACAAACGCATTGTAAAAATCAACACATTTTTAAGGAAAAAAAAAACAAACTATGTATTAACATCAATATAAAAAAGGTAATTATTAATATACTATATAGGGAGCGTTACTCTCGTTCGATTCCTTGTGCATCGCTTTGAAACACTCGTGGCATTGTTGCCAAATTTATATTAATACATTTCTATTTACTGCAAATATATTATAATATTTTGACTTACATGTTACCCATTAATTGTCTTTAATAATATGATGGCGCAGCTATAAATGATTTGGTAATTTTGCTTTAAATAACAAAATTTTGATATTTGTGAAAGTTGTCCACTTTTACTACAGATAACTGGCAACACCGCATTTGAATTGCTGTTTTGGTTTGTAATAAATTAATAGGTAATTTTAGGTAAAAAATATTTTTCATAATTTATTTTTGACGTCTTTGTTAAGAGTTAATTTTGGTTAGTTTTACTTAGCAAATAACAAGCGCCAGGGCCGTACGCAGAAAAATATTTTTTGGGGGGAGAGAACAATAGGTAATTTTAGGTAAATAAAAACCTATTTTTCATAATTAAGTTTTAACGTTTTGGGTTAAAGATAATTTTAGTTAGGTTTGTTTAGATTCAGGGGGAGGGGTAAGGCAGCAAGCAAAAAAAAACAAATTTATGCATCAGTCCAAAACCAACCACAATAAATATATTAACATACTAACATACTTCCTTTCAGTAAATAAAAATATTGAAAAGCCAAAAAAAATGGTACTTACCTCCAGGAACATACTTTCTTTCACCGATTTAAAATATGGAAGAGCAAAAACAAAATAATAGGTACCTAAATCCTACCTGCGGCAATATAATTATTTTTTATCATTTTAAAGAGCAAGTAATTATTTTTAGTTGGGGGGCAAGGCCTATTACAAACAGACCAATAATACCCTATTTACACTAAATAAGCCTCACATAATCGCTAACCCCGCACAACATTCCCACTCAGGGGCAACTGGAGGAGGGGGCAATCGCCCCCTTCATACGGCTCTGACAAGCGCACGTAGTCGCGCTTTCTTTATGTTTAACCCACGATGTTGCCAAGTACTCTTTAAATTTATCCTTACAAAATTGTCGTTTCTTTGAAGTTTCTTTTCCATTTTTAAGTTATGATTTTAAAATTTGGTTAGTCCCTAATACCTATATTAGGGAAAAAATGTTTTAGGTAAATGTGTCTGTGATACTGTAGTACAGTAAGTCGTTTTAACTATTTTACCCTTTTTCAGCACCCCTTTTCACTTTTAGGTCCCGTGGGTTTGCTTAGAAATAAACTTAGTAAGTAGTAATTATTTTCAGAAAAAGAAACACTAAAATAGCATAAAAAACCCGTTAGGATTAGGATTTAAAATATTGACATTGGCGTGTTATTTGTCTCTATGAAAGACTTAACTTATTAAAATGCCTGGCGATATACAGTGTGTCTCAGGATAGGTGTTACAAATGGACAAACGAACCAAAAATTTTGGAATTTGACGTCCTTTTGAGAAAACTCGTCGCATGGTGCAAAACTGATAGATACAAAATTTTACTTCTATTGGTAATATACAGGGCAAGTTATAAGTAAAAATATGAAAAATGGCCAAGAGTAAAGTACCTTTATTTTTAAAAATTGGACACATTTTTACAAGTAAATGTTATAGAAAATTTAATTTTATGTCAAAATTTAAAGTTAAAGAACTAGGTAAAAACATATTTTGGTCAATTTTTTACCTTATGCATTAAAAGTTTTTAAAGTACTGGGTTTAAGGCATCAAATTAAAAAAAAAAATTAAAGGTATTAAATTTTTCTCTTGCCAATTATTTAAGTTGTAATGAGTAATGTAAAAAATTGACAATTATATTCTTTTATTCTCATGCTTAAACTTCAAATTTTAACATAAAATTAAATTCTCTACAACATTTACTTATACCATTTTGTTCTATTTAAAAAAATAGAAGTAGTTAGTTTCTAAGCATTTTTCATATTTTTAGTTATCACTTGCCCTGTTTAATACCAATTGGAATAACATTTTGTACTTATTAGTTTTGGACCATGCGACCAGTTTTCCCAAAATTTTGTTTTAAAATTCAAAAATGTTTGGTCCATTTGTCCTCTTGTAACACCTATCCTGGGACACACTGTATTTTGAATAGTTCGTGATTACCGACGCTTCTATATAAAAAGATTCTGATTGAGCATTTCAGAAGCGTATGTTTTTTATTAAATGAACTCGAAAGATATCGTCTGGAGATATATGTATTCGATTTTGCATTGGCATATTTCTTCATCGACTTATCTACATAATATTAAGGATGATACAAGAATGCCATAAAATAGTAACGCATATATACGTATGTAAAGGGTTTTTTTATTTATATTTTGCCAACCATTTTTAATTATAACCAAGAAGGATATAAAAAACCTCCTGTATAAAAATTTCATACTTTGTTATTTATTACGTTTTGAGCACAAAAAAACATCAAAAACTTAAGGGGAAAAGTTTTTTCATATGATACACCATTTAAAAGGACCTATAAAAAGCTTTACAAAAATACCACATATCATGTATCAATCTTTAATAGTTTTCGAAATATGACCACTTTATTCTGAAAAATTGTAGATATAGTTTCCATTATACCTACCTACGGCCGGCACAAAGCTGAGACTGTAAATCATAGATATCTAACATTTAGATACATAGAGCCTAGTTGCCTTTGCGGTTTTTACGACCACGCGCAGTAAACAAGCTCGAGGCTCACCGGAAGGTTTTTGGTACATGCGCATTAAAAATTCATGTCCAGTACCGGACTTAAATCTTTTTAAATCATTAAATAATTTCAAAATTTTAAAATCTCAGTATCTTAATGTGTAAAGAAAAATATTCGTTATATATTTATATAGTAATTTATATTATTTTACATTTCTTTACTAATACAAATTAGGTAGTGATATAATAATAATAATAATAATAATAATAATAAATGCCTTTTATTAATACTAATAATATACAGTGGGAAAAAAAAATTAAAATCAATTGCCAAAGCCTGGCGCAGTCTAGCTTTATTAGCTACTCTACTGAACCAGGCCAAGGCAAAGAGTAAAAAATATAATTTTATTATTAATTTAATAAGTACTTAAAATAAACAAAGTTACCTAAAGTAAACTAAAATCTAAAATGAATAAATATTAAAAAATATCATTCAGCGAGCATGCACTTTAAAATAAAACAAGACGACACGCCATCAATCATTTCATTCAAAGGAATGTTTAAAATACATTAATTGTTATGTTGACGGTCCAATAAATGCCTTTTATACCTATAGTTAAAGGTAGATAATTGAAGATATAATAATTCAGGGGGTATTGAGTTGTAGTGCCGAACGGCATTATAAGTAAATCCGCGCCGAAAAATGGCACTCTGATGATGTGGCATTGTTAGCCTATATATATTCCTAATATTTCTGTCATGTATATCCCGACGAAAAGTTAAGCGTTCCCTAACCGATACCGGAGAAGAAGGATTATTAAATATTTTTAATAAGAATCTGCAAAAATGAAGATTTCTACGTTCATCCATTTTTAACCACTTTATTTCAGAGTATAAATGAGAAACGTGATCATATTTTCTAATTCCATACACAAAACGTACACACATATTCTGAACCTTCTGTATCCGTGACCTGCCTTCCTGGTCAAGGCAAAAACCATACACAAAGTCACAATAATTAAAGTTTGATAAAACAAGGGATTCACACAAGTTTCTTCTTAGATCTTTGCTTAAAATTTGCCTATTATTGTATAATAATTTTAAAGAAATATACGTTTTTTGAAAAATATTTTTAAGTGTTCCCTAAACCTTAACTGTGTGTCTAACAATAATCCCAAATTTTTTGCAACATTAACCACACTTAATCTTGAGCCATTTATTTGCACGTTAATTTCGTTTTCTAGAATTCTCTTTTTATTTTTACTTCCAAAAATAAGCACCTTTGATTTTAACGGATTCAGATGCAAATTATGACTAACGGACAGTTCACTCAAAATCTTTAAATCTCTATTCACATTTAACTCAACCTCCCCACAGTCCTTAGCGTCAAAAGAACAATAAACTTGTGTATCATCCGCAAACGCTTGCACACTACAATAAGTCAATGATTTTAAAATATCTGAAGTATACACCAGAAAAAGCAATGGACCCAAAATGGAACCCTGAGGTACACCTGAAAACACCCCAACCTGATCCGAATATTTATTGTCTGAATATATTTTTTGATACCTTCTGGTTAAATAGGACTGTATGAGAAAATAAGCAGCACTATCAAACCCATAATACTTCAATTTAGAAATAAGCAGTGAATGATTTATTGTATCAAATGCCTTTGAAAAGTCTAAAAGAATCAACATACTGCTCAATCCCTTATCAGAAGAACGAATAATATCATCAATTACATTTATCAGAGCTACCACAGTACCAAAGTCCTTTCGAAATCCACACTGTGTGTCAGGTATTATTTTATTATCAATAAGGTACAGATACATTTGATTATATAAAAATCTTTCAAAAATTTTGGACAAAGTGGGAAGAATGCTTATAATTCGAAGGTCATTAAAAGTAGCCGGGTTTGAAACTTTTGCTAAGGGCTTTCCGATAGATATTTTTCACTGGTCTGGAAAATAACCTATTTCCATACAGCAATTAATAATATGGGTTATATATTTATCAATAAAAGGACTACAATATTTAAGCATTAATGGAGATATCTCGTCCACACCGGTGGCATCAGAATGAATACTTTTTAATAAATTGGCAATATCGGACACATCTGCCAACTGAAATGAGAATTTTAAATCTTTATTATAATTATTGTTATTATAAAAGTTAACACAATCATTAATACCATTGTTACCTGCAACACTCTGAAAAATTGCCGAAAAAAATTATTTATATCATCAGGATCAGACAAAGCTTTAGGTATTGTATTAATCTTATCGGTACAAACATTAAATTTTTTCAGAGTGGACCATAACTTTTTTGTATTCCTTTCAGTACACAATGTATCCAACTGACTCTTTTTCTCCCTTCTAATTGCAGCTAGTGTAAGATTTCTCAAATTTTTATAATTAATCCAGTTTTCCTGTGATTTGGTTATCTTGAATCTTTGCAGAGCACTATCCCTTTGTTTCATAAAAATTCTAATATTGGCAGTAAGCCAAGATGCACTGGGTTTAGTGACTCGCGACTCTTTTAATGGTGCATGGATATCAAATAGAGTTAGAATTAGATTATTCAAGATTATTATTTTATTATCAACATTATTTTCATATAGTATATTATCCCAGGGTAAACTATACATGTCCCTTAAAAAATTATTTATGTTAAAATTTTTAAAACATCGATATTTTATAATTTTTGGCACAACCGGCACTTTTTTCAAATTTAAGTCACAATAAATCATTTTATGGTCTGAAACGTTATCCACCGAAACCACACCGCACTTCGTGACCAAAGAACGGTTAGTTACAAAAATCGCATCAAGTAAGGTACTTGTAGTGTTGGAAATGCGAGTAGGCTCCTCAATAATCTGTTCAAGATTATAATTTTCAAAAAATGCCGTTAATGGGTTTTGAAAGTTAAAAAGGTCGATATTAAAATCACCCAAACAAAATATTTCATCAACTGTATTAAAAACACAAGAAAAAATATTATCAAAATCCTGAACAACAGTGTTAAAGTTCAAGGAAGGAGGTCTGTAGAAAACCATAAAGGCATATGTCTTATTTCCAATTCTTATTTTAAAAGTTAAAAATTCCAACTGTGCATTTATATTAAAATCAAATGTAATAAATTTAACATTATAAGTTGTCTTTATATAAACTCCCACCCCACCCCCTCTCCCTACACGATCCTTTCTAAAAAATAAATAATTTGGAATCTGAAAAGGTTCAGAACTATCACCATCAGAGAGCCACGTCTCGGATAACAGAAAAATATCAAACTTGTTATCTTCAATTAAATTTTTAAATTCATTAAATCCTGTAAATAAAGACCGCACATTCAAAAATATAAAAAAAAATATCATGGTCACGATACGTCAACTGTGAATAAGGACAAAGATTTGCTAAATTATTATTTTTAATTATTAAAGAGAAGGTAAACGGATTACCTGGGTCACGTTGACAGGAATAATAATTTATTATCGTGAGTTTAATGTCACTTGATAAAATAAAAAAAAGGATATGACCCAGATTTTGTGATGTATTTTGGACTACTAAACACGAATGCGTGATCAGAAAAGTAACAATTTATTCCTGATCTTATAAATCTTTGGATATGTTTTATTCTTAGTTTAATAGACAGGGGCATGCGAGTCAAAGACAACAATTTTTTTAGTTCTAAAGTTTTTTATTTATGTTCTGAACTTAAATTAAGGGTAAATTTTGCTTTAGCATCCAACAATATATAGTACTTTGCAAAAAGCGTTAAAAAATATCTGATTTTATATTCCAATATTTTAAGGTTAGAATTTAGCATATATCACATATCTGGGTCCAATACTTTTGTTTCATTTTGTAGAATGGTGTAAGTTGAGACAAGATAAAGGAAACAAAAAGGAATCGGCAAAAAAACAATGTCGTGGTCTCGCGATATCAGAGTAGGAGAATGTTCGTCCAACAACTTCTAAGAATAGCATAAAAAACATTTTAAAAAATTGGCCGCAAACCTATAGTGATAAAAAGCACTAAAAAAGGGGTAAATAAAGTATTAGGGTGGCTAAATTAAAAATATAAACTTCAGCTGGAGAAAAATTGGACATTTACATATCATTACACATTTAGAGTTCCGAACATATTACAGAAAGGTTTAAAAACAAAACTAAAAAAATACTTATTACGTTCTACATATTGAACACTGTCAGAGTAGCAAATCAGGTGGTAACATTTCAATAATTCAGTTACGTTGGTAAAACTTATGTAATAGATTTAGTTGATATGCTTACTCATTTTACTTTGTTTTAATTAGCTCCGGATCTTTACTTTGTAACGAGGGGCAAAACTTGCCGTATGCCGCCCTGCATACAATCGCCACTTTCTTATACACTCCATGTTTCAATTTGCCGCCCCTTGAAGGTGTCACCCGTGCCAGACACCCCCGTTTGCCCCCCACCCCTCCTAGATCCGGGACTGCTTTTAATACTTTTTTTCTTTAATACGGCAACAATTGACATATAGCGTATTAGACGTTTTTGATGTAACTGTATTTTGAAAATTTATTTAAATACGGTACTGACTCAACGTCTTTCAAACGAAAAGCGGCGATAAATTCACATGATTCTGCCCGATACTTCGTTGGCGCCAGGCACGTTCCCCTTCGATTTGCTTGCGCACAAACTTATTTTTCGCCCATGAATTGTAACTTTTGTTTCGCGCAGGTAACAAGCATTAGCTATCCATCGAGATCAGTGCTGTAAATGTAATAGAAATTATATTTAGATTTTAATAGCCATATATCTGAAACTATTAAAAATAGATATATTAAATGTGGCATATTTGTAAAGCTTTTTAAAGGATCGTTTGAATGGTGACCTAATATACAGGGTGTCCCGTTTAAAAAAATTTACCTCCTCATTTTTCTTGAGATTTGATGTTCATTTTTTATGCTTAAAAGATAAAATATAAAAAAGTATAAAACTTTTATATAGGACGTTCTTTTCTATTCCTCTTGGTTATAGGTAAAAGTGGATGGCAAAGTATAAATGAAAACCCCGTACAATTTTGCTTATATCATTAGATGTACTTAAATAAATACGGGAAGAAAAATTTATTAATAAATCCCAAAATTTTAAGAACTAAAACAAATTGTAAGATTTTTGCTTTTTAATTTTATTTTGCTTATTTGAGAAGCTCCAAATTAAAACGCAGTTTTTAATAAGGCAGCATTTTTAGAATACCTCACAACTTTTAATTCCCGTTTTCTAACTATGAATTTTAAAAAGTTTTTTAATAGAAATATGTTATATTTATATATTTATATTATAATATACTTTGTGTAAGATACTTCTAAAATTGTAATTTATCAAAAACTGCGTTTTGATTTGAAGCTTCTCATTTATTTTATTATAAACATGAAATATTTTAGAAAACAGTATCATATTATCTTACATAAGGTTGTTAAAAAGTATGTACCATTATCAAGTAACAAACATCTGATCTGATTTGCAATCAAAAAGTTTCGGTTTTCAAACCGTTTTTAATAATAATATAATAAAAAAAATATGTTACACTTTGGTGTCAAGGTAAGTAAATATTTTTTAGTTTAATTTTTATACATTTATTTATTTTCTGGTAAACATAGACTAGAAATAATTAATCAACGCAACCTAACACAATAAAAAATAATTTCAGATAAATGTATTTGATTTTAAAAAATTATTGGGAAAGTATCTCACAAATCAAGCTAGTCCGAACATATGTTTATAGGATTTTTTTATAAAAAGACATAAGAAGTCACCCCCATAAGTTTCGTACCGTAGTTAGGAAAAAGCCTGTATATGAAAGACACCGCTATTTTGCTAGGTGCCACGTCTCTCATTGAGTCAAGTTTTTAATGCCATAATGCATTTACCTTTTCTACTTTCCATTCCCATTCTACTTTAGATTCAGTGTCTGTGATTCTTTTTGTCAGGGAATACGATATGTCTAAATTTAACTTTGTAAAATATCAGTTAAACTAATTTATTTATTTTTGTTTATAAAATCCATTCCACACTAAATTGAGTCAAGGCAAGTATGCCTGTATATTTTTTCGCTTGCCGCTGTCCTAGTGTTTTAATCTACTAGTCCTTAGATTTCCTGCGATCTCAACATGATGGACTTCCACTGTAGAGTTTTGATCTTACTATTACCCTAGGGCATATAACCAAGGTAATAATAAAAACTAGAAGGCTAATATAAAGATTGGAAAATTTGACACAAAATTTACTTTAAATGACTACCTATTATCATTCCTAAACAAAATAGTTGTAAATAAAAAAATATTTGGTTTTTCTCCAGAATAAAAATAATAAATAAAAAATTAATAAAATTAAACTTTTATACATATAATACGAGGAACTATTCTGCCCTTGTAAGAGCACTTTTAGGCAAAATATTATTTAGAAAATATATCAGTTGTATCAAAAGTTATATGAAATTGATTTTGAAGTTATCAAAACTTAATTAATTTACATTTTTATAGCAAATTGACCTAGAAACTCCAATAATTTTCTTTTTAAACACATGCTTTCTCCAAATTCCTACACAATACAACTTTTTAGCTGTAAACAAATATAATTAAGGCATTTTCGCCAAATTATAAAGTTCAATGTAATTTTGTTTTATTTTATTTCTTGATTACAAACTTTATTCTAAACAAAGGTGGTCTACCCTTGGAAAAAAAACCTCTTTTTTTGCGTTTTTGCGAACCCTGTATACAATATCCAAATTTTTTCTTCGTAAATCATATTTTTTACAAGCTAATTTTTTTATGAAGAATGACCTTTTTCGAAAGATAAAATTTTTGGTCCATTTGTCCTCTATAACTATATCCGTAAACAGTCTGTATATGTACCTACATGTCTATACCTAGCTTGAGTTTGCTCCTTTGTTATTTCTACTACTTCTGTCCTGATATTATTTTACTAACTCTAGTTGTATACAATAATTGTCATTTAGAAACTTAAAACCGTATATTATTTCAAATTATGTTATGTCTATAGAACATACTACAACTGGGAGAAAATAATTTCCACTATAATTCACTCCAGGGTACCAATTACAGACAATTAACAGCATAAATCTATCTTTAACAAATGCTTTAAAGAGATAAAGTAGCTTATTAAAAATCCCAGTTCCTTAAAGCTTCCAAAGTTTTTAATGCCATAGTGCATTTACCTTTTTTGCTTTCCGTTCCCATTCTGCTTTAAATTCAGTGTCTGTGATTCTCCTTGTCAAGAAAGACGATATGCCTGAATTCAACTTTGACAAATAACTTTATTTTAACTTTCTTATCATGCCCCAACCACTTCTCTGAAATATTCCCATAATTCATTAGAATAAGGTTAGATTCAAGCAAGTATTGATCTTTGCCTTCTAAAGAAAATTTAAAATTTTAAATGAGAAAGGTCTTTACTTATGGAATCACGCACAGTTATATTAAAACGATTTTAATAAAATTAGGTAAATAGTTTAAAGGTTAAGTGCCTTTAATGCAAAAAAATAATATTTTTGTGATATTTAGTAAGCATACAAAGTAACTGCTAATCTAAACGCATAATATTGAGAAATCAAATCATAATCTTGAGAAATTATTGCAGAAGGACAAACCTCGATTAATAAAAAAAAATAGTAGATAGTAGGTAAAATATTTTTAGTAAAAAAGGTATTTTTATTTTAAATAAAAAAGTAGACCACAAATTATGAGGACAAATAATCACTAATCCCGCCCACGCTAATTGGTCAGGCGCCGCTTAAGACGTCACTTGATCTAATACATATATTTACATCAATTTTAGGCAAAGAACCAATAATTCTAAAACGGTATTTACCAATCGGTTTTGTTGACGTTTAAACAATGTATTATACGTCAAAGTTGTCACCAATTATTACCGCGGTTATAATTGGTTGAACGCCTAGAATTGAAGTTAGTTTAGTTAGTATTAACTAAGTATCATAAGGCAAGGAATAAATTAACAAACAAAATCATAAAAACACATTATTTTTACAAGTATAGTTCCTGATTGGTAAAAACGAGGAATTTTCAGACCCATGTTTATTAGACTGGGCCATTTTTTTATAATTATATCAAAAATATTTTTAAGGTGACAAAAAAACATCGTGAAGGTTTTTAGGTCTCAATATTATATTTAGAGATCGATCTCCTCTAATTTTAATTTTTTATTTGTACTTTCATTTTTGCGTCAAAGCTGCCTAACGAAAAAAATGGGCCGAAAAGGAATCTCTTGGGAACCTCATATGTTCTGTTTTCTTTTGGTAACAAAAAAAAATTATAACCAAAAACATTTAAAATATTTTTTGTACATGATTTGACATCTACAGAACTACTTCTTTCATAACACGAGCAATATAACTTAGACTCTTCATAAGAGAAAAAACTTAAATATATAAAAAGAAGAGCCCTTAAAAAAGTAATAATAAAATATTATATTGACCTTTTCCTGCGCAGATTTTCTTAACAAGAAAATCATTTTATGTTTGCTGTTTAAAAGTTTATTTCCCACTTGATTTTATTTATGATATTTGAGCTTATAGGCACATGTCACGTAGGATCATAAAGCATATCGGAGCAGATGGGTCCAAGACATAAAACAAACTTTTTTCATATTGGCAGGAACTTTACGATTACTTTTTCCATAGTAAGGAAAATACTAAAAAATTATGAGTATTCTTGAGTTTATAGTCTTTGGTGATTATTATTTAAAATTTAATTAAATCTTTGGTAAGCATAAATATTTACATGAGAAGTAAGTAAACTTATATTTTAGGTGTGTTGTTTAAATAATAAAAAAGGTATCTATTATATAATACAAAATATCATAGTAGTAAATACATTATTCTCTATTCTAAATTATTTTAAAATATAAAAAAAACGGTTGTCTGCGAAGTCGGTTTACTGACGATAGTGGAACGTGATCGCCGCAATTATCGTTGCTATATAAACAATTGACACCATATTCACTTTTCACTGCACGCTCACTCGGGTAAGAGAGATTTTAATACCTGATTTTTAGTAACTTAAATAATTAAAACATTTTAAAATTTTTTAAATGGTATTTTATGTATCAAGTGTATAAAGTAATACTTTTTTACGAATGGGAAGTTTGACAGCACGAGCCGTCAGGCGGTGCAGCAATCCTATAAGTAAAAAAAAGAATATTTTTTTACGATCGCAGCACCTATTTTAGGGGCTGTGCAAAAAGGTTTTTTTTAAATACAAATCAGGCTTTAATTATAAAAAATAAAATACATTTCCTGTACTATTATTTGACGTAACAACTTTATCACTTAAATATATTTTTTAATAATTATAATGAACATATTTGCTTTTTTATATATTTTTTTTAACAGCGAAATCAAAAGAAGGTAAAATTAAAATTAGAAGCTCTACTAAAACCACTCATAAGCGTCTATATAAAGAACCATAAAATGTCCCAAGTAAGAAATTGATGGTTTTCGAGATGGCGCCAGAAAATTTTAAAATTTTAAATTACTCTGTATATTATATGGCGATTATTATTAACGCTTCTGCTATCTCGATTTTATAACAAATAATTTTTTTATCTTAATATCATTACAGGTATAGTTAAATGATTACTTTTAATCAACACAATCTAGTCGTGACAATTATAGGCTGATTCAAGGGGACGATTTTTTTATCTCATCACTAACGATTTCTTAATGGTGTTTTTTTAATGTGTATGGGGTTTTCCATCAGCCCTTTAGTATTCCATCAGCCCTTTATGGTATAAGTATTATCTTTGACTTTACTGACACTTTGTCGGTAAAAGGTTTATACCAAAACAAATTCCGAAAACTTAAGATTCCTTAATTAGATGCTATTTTTCGGGTATCACGCCAAGTTATATTAAAAAACCAAAAATTCAAAAAATAAAAAACTAAAAATTGACGTTTCGGTGGCAGACTTGCCACCGTTGTCAAGATAAAATTAAATTAAAATAAAAAATTTAAAAATTAACTATTATTTAGGTTTAAAAATTATTTTTCTTAGCTTTTTGTTAAGGAAATTCTGAAAACCTTTGGCATTAAATGTCAAATATGTTTGTTTAGTTATAGTGTCATAGTGACGTACATAACTGGTTGTTGGTGTATTTATTATTTATAATACAAAAAAGTTATAAGTTAGTTGATTTTGAGTTTTCCTGAAGAGACTTCAGAATCTAGCAAAATTAACCATGTGTTATTTAAATTAACAGATATTGATGATACACATTTATCTTTATTTAATAATATGTATGCACTCTCTTTAATTTTACGTTTTTTAGAACAAGTTTCCTTTGCTAGAATACTTGAAGCATTCCAGTTTATTCTGTGATATGTATTTTTTTTTCTTCAGGAAAACTTAAAATCAACTAATTTATAACTTTTCTGTATTATAAATAATAAATACACCAGACTGTAAAACCAAACAAACATATTTGACATTTAATGTCGAAGGTTTTCAGAATTTCCTAAACAAAAAGCAAAAAAATAATAATTTTTAAACCTAAATAATATTGCATTTTTAAATTTTTTATTTTAATTTAACTTTATCTTGACAACGGTGGCAGACTTGCCACAAATTTTAGGATGGGCTTTTAATCTATAATTAATCTAAGTTTAATTTAAAGCATGTCAATAAAATAAAAATAAATAAAAACAACACTCTAATTTCTGTTATTCTTTAAAATTTTTGTTGCTGTTCCAAATTTATCTGTTATGCAAGTAATCATCCGGCATTAGTCGCCTAAGAATCTATAATTTTGTTGAAATTTAATATTTAAATGTTAACTTTTAATTCAAAATTCCAACCCTAAGACTTTTTACCCCACCACCACGTCTAACTCTTCCTCTCTGAATTTATAATCATTAGAAATTCAGCAAAATTATTATTTATGTTAACAAACCCTTAACTAGATTTATTTTCACTACGTTAACCTAAAGCTACTTCTAAATATTACTCCGAAATAAATTTGGAATCCTAAGAGCTTTTGACACCGCTCGCGTAGCTTTTGGTATAATATTAAGTTTCATGAAGGTGCTACTGTTCGGTTAAATTACACTGTTACATTGTTGGTACTTAATTAATGGCGATGTTTCGAATTATATCTGTTGCTGACTATGTTATCGGTCTGTATGGAGACAACAGTTAGCGCGAAAATAACTTAAATAAGCTTTAGATGTAATAGAAATTGTGCCTTGATATTAATAATTACTTTAAGTTACGATATTACCTAATACT
Source organism: Listronotus bonariensis (assembly GCA_014170235.1). Classification (NCBI taxonomy): domain Eukaryota; kingdom Metazoa; phylum Arthropoda; class Insecta; order Coleoptera; family Curculionidae; genus Listronotus; species Listronotus bonariensis. Next base: position 31,535 of record JACEGR010004581.1, read on the forward strand.
TACTTTAACCCAATCAGCACAGTACGTACATTTTACATCCATTTTACGTCGTTGCGTCCAGGGATCTAAAATGTACGTCTTATGTATGTACTTTAAAGTACGTACATAAGACGTACATTTTAGAACTTGTTTAACAATCACCCCTTCTTATCGAGTAAACAAAAATCAATAATAACATCCGGCTCACGACGGGCATCCGTTGGGGATATAATTAATAAAAATCAAATTAAAATATTTAAAAGTGAGGTTAGTTGGCTTGATATCTAATAAAGTTATTTAAAAAAAAATGTCAAGAATTTAATTTAAGGCCGATGTGCAAAAATTTAAAATAAATATTAAAAAAAAATGAAAAAGACGTTTTTTTTTAAAACAAATTTGATTAATTTACAAAATCGTATTTTATTTTATAAGTTTTTAATTCTGAATAGACTTAAAGAACTTATTTGATTTTTCATAATTTTTGTATTTTCTTTCACACTTTCACAAAATTAAAAAAGAGATTTGCCAAGTACTCTAAGTGTGTACACCTATTTTTCTTAGAGCCGTATTAGTATATTAAAATCAAAATGTAGTAAGGCATGACAAAAAGACTTAGTTTATTAAATATTTTTAAACACAAATAAATAGTTTTGTAAAGCAGTCCTCTTCTTATATTTCAATTTATTAAAGTTGAGTCACGCACCCAATAATTTAAACTCTTAATGATACACAAATAATATTGCACATTTTATACCAACATTATTTTGCAACATAAGTAGGCTTTAGAACAAATAAAAATCGCATTTGATATTATGTATTTTGTTTAGATTTTTAAATTACAATATACGTATAGCTCTTAGAAGCAGATGTACAACACACCTATAGTCTACTTGCCAAATATAATTTCTTTAATTTTGTCGTTTTAAATGTAAAAGAAAATACAAAAAATATGGTAAATCAAATTAGTTCGTTAGTTTATAGTTAGAAAACCTTTTCTTTTCAAATAAAATTCGTATATTGACCGATTTTTTCTTTTGAAAAACACGACTTTTTAAATTTTTTAAAGATATTTACTTTAAATTTTGCACGTTGGCCTATGATTAAATTCTAAATACACTTTTTCAATTACTTTTATAGATATCGCGCCAAGTCACCTCACTTTTTAAATATTTTAATTGAATTTTTAATAATTAACTGACGCCCATGAACCGGAAGTCATTATTGATTTTTGGTTACTCGATAAGCGCAGGTGATTACCAAAAAGTATGATAGTAAAGATATTTACTTTAAATTTCGCACATTTGGCCTAAAATTAAATTCTAGATACCCTTTTTAAATAACTTTTCTAGATATCGCGCCAAGTAACCTCACTTTTTAATATTTTAATTTAATTTTTATTAATTAACTGACACCCATGGAACCAGAAGTCATTACTGATTTTTGGTTACTCGATAAGCGCAGATGATTACCGAAAAAGTTTTTTAATTATTTTAAAAATAAAATTATTTTCCATACGTGTCAAACTCTTTGGCGGTCACTGCACATTATACCAGATGGTATTGGGAGTGTAGTGTACCCCACTTGGTTAAAGAACATTTTTATTTGTGAATTTCGAATTAAAAAAGTTTTTTGTTTTTCCCTCTCTTAAAAAATCTAATATTTAAAAGTAAATCTCCGACTTATATTATATTCGTAAATTTAATAAAATTTTATCGTCATAGTAATTTTTCGTGTTAACCGTATTCATCGGAGTGATTTAAACCGCATTTGAAAGGAGCGGCTACAGACCGCAATAAAAACCTTGACTTATCCTCGACTTGGCAACGTTGCGATCTGAAGTGAGGTTAATTGTGGGTTAATTTCAAAGTAAATTTGTTTTGTTTTTGTTTTGGTTTTTGGTTTTTAGCGCCAATTGGTTCAACCAAGTCAAAGACTTTTTCTTTACTGTTTTTTAAGTAAAAGATGCTGTTTTTCCTTTGATTGTGAAAAATTATTTTCGATCCAATCAAATTTATGATTACCGTAATTTTTTAGTTTTGGATTTTTGTCTTCACATATGAATGTTGGCTTATAAGTTTCTTTTCCTGCTTACCAATAAAATGTTAATTAGAGGTACTAAGACAAAAGTACATATTTTTTTTTTGTTCTACACCTATAAATAAATTGCAGTTTAATTTTTTTATTGTCTTAACATTTTTAGTTCAAAGTCCGCAATATACGTGGTCCAATATTATAAAAAGTAATTATTATTAAGTAAGTATGTATTTATCATTTAATCTTTGTTATACCTAACTAAATGTTAAAAAATATGTTCTGTAGCCATATGTAAATAAACATTAAATATTTTACTCGGTTTGGTTAAAGTTTTTTTTTTTCAATCCTGTGCTGGTCGATGAAGGCTTAGGCTAAAAGTCATTGATAAAACTAACAATGGACCTCAAGTCTTAGGAAGAAAAAATATTTGCACAAAATAACATACACAGTCAGGACACTCTGGGGATGAAGAAACATAAGAAATGTGGGAAGTTCAGGTCCTCTAAAATTGGACTATAAAAGAATGCCTAAAAGGGTCACTATGTGTTACTCTGCTACTATTATTGGCTAATATACCTATACATCATCGTTACCACACTTCGATAAAGTGAATAATGGTAAAAGTTTTGGGAGACGCCAAGGTAGCATGATTTACATGTAAATACATTAAGAGTATTTACAAAGGGCTAGTCTCAAAATTAATGCATAATAGTTTAAATCAGTTAGTTTTACAGAAACTGCTGGTCTATGTGTAAATGGGGAGTAATATAACTAACTCTTTTCGTGACAGCCAACATGATTGTATTTTTGAAATACTAAAGATTTACTTTTGTCAAAAATAATAAAATAATTAAAAATTTATTATTGCTTTGTGTCCCAGGATAGGTGTTACAAGAGGACAAATGGACCAAAAATGTTGGAATTTTTAAACATCCTTTGGAAAAAACTGCTCGCATGGTTCAAAACTAATAAATACAAAGTTTTACTCCTATTGCTAAGATACAAGTCGAGTTATAGCAAAAAATATGAAAAATGGTCAAAAGTAAAGTCCTTTATTTTAAAAAAACAGAACAAAATTGTATAAGGAAATGTTGTAACGAATTAAAACTTATGTTAAAATTTAAAGTTAAAAAATTAAAGAAAAAAAATCTTTATTTTTACATTATATAGTTTTAAAATACATGGCTTTAGGCATGGGATTTTAAAAAATATTTAAAATAATTAAATTTTCTTTTAAATTTTGCTCCCTCTTGTCCATTATTTAAGCTGTAATGCGTAATGTACAAAAGTGACAATTACATTTTTCTTACTAACATGTTCCTGGGCATTTGTCATATTTTTATTTATAACTCGCCCTGTAAAATACCAATTGGAGTAAAATTTTGAATTCATTAGTTTTGGACCCCAAAATTTTGTTTTAAAATTCAAAAACTTTTGGTCCATTTGTCCTCTTGTAACACTTATCCTTGGACCCACTGTATATTTGCGACTCCAAATTTATCAGAATTTAATACAACTTTGTTTCTTAACTAATATAATAAACAAATTGACTTTTTAACATTATCAATGTCTCTTATTCAACACTTTAAGTATCATCACAAATTTAAAATTCTCTACTATGTAAAAAAAATTGAACCACTCGCCATAAATTCGTAACGTAAAGACATGACGATATCGCGGATTTCATTGCGGTCTGTAGCCGCTCCTCATTTGAAATGACAATATATATATATATATATATATATATATATATATATATATATATATATATATATATATATATATATATATATATATATATATGAGTGGTATTCTTTCGAGACATGATGTGTTTCACTTCCCTAATTTCCTTCACTTGCAAGTGATCATGATTATTTGATCACGAGACAGATGCTATTTGAAATAATAATAATAAACAACATAAATGACGTAAAAACAAATTCAATGATTATCTCAAAAAATTTCCACTATAATTTGCGTACCGAGGAAGCGGGCGGTCCGCACCGGGCCCTTAGTTAGAGGGGCCTCCAAAGGGGGTCCTCATAGAAAATGAGGTACATATTAGGGTTTAGGAGCGTTGTTGTGAAAGCTTTTTGTAATCTATTAGTACCAAAATACAAGAAAGGGACCCCAATCTTGTCAAAGTATATTTATTATGTTAACTTGGAAGGGGGTCAAATTGAAGGGTAAACATTTTTTTTGCTTGTTAAAAGTTTAAAAGGGGGTCCGAGCCTATTAGAGTTTTTTTTTGTTGGCCAATCCACGAAGGCTAAAAGCCTAAATACTAACTCACCGTGGGTGTCTTAAGTAAGGTAAGCGGGAGCTTGTTGACACAGGACTTAAATACTTGAAGATTTGGGGAACACACTCTAGAAACTCTAGGAATAAAAGAACAAACAAAGTGGGAAGTTCGTTGACCATTTAGACCGTATGAGGGTGCATACCACGAGTTTCTCTGTTGGGAACCGTAAGTGAAGGAATTATACTGGACAATTCTTCAGAGCAAAAGCCATGGAAGTACCTATAAAAAGCGATAAATCCCCCACAGCCCGACGATGAGCAAGAGAGGGAAGCCTTTCAGTAAGTGATGGATCATTAATGAGGCGAACAGCTCTTCTTTAAATGGAATCAAGAATGCTAATGGTTATGGCGGATGCCATGGCCCAGATATGAGAACAATATTCCAAGGAAGGTCGGATTTGGGACACATACAAGGTGTATAAATTAGAAGGAAAAAGTATATTATATACTTATATTAAATAATTATATTATATATTAATTAATTTAATAATTAACTAATTTATTAATAAATTATATTATTATATAAACGCAACCAAAACTACACATTTGATTGGTTAAAAACTGGTAGGGTAAATTTTTTTGTTTGGTAATTTTTAATTATAATTAGAGGCGTGCGAATTTACATATTTGCCGCCCGTAGGCTATTTTATTGTCGCCGCCCCTTTGTTTTTCTTTTATTCTTGAAATAGATTTGAAGACAAAAAAAAGGTCCTCACTTTCATTTCTTTCAATTCTACGTACTGAATAAAATTCAAAATCCACAATTTATAAATACAAATTTTGCCGCCCCTAATAAAAAACGCCGCTATACGCTTCAGCCTACTCAGTACTTAGCCTTTTGGTAAATACGCCACTGATTATAATAATATTAAAAGACACTTTTTTAATTTTAAAATGATTATTCCTCGTTACAATTCGCAAAACCAATGGTATTTTTTATTTATTATTGTTATTATTTTTGAGTAAAACATTATGGTATTATCAGCAAGTATTCATGTTGGCCATTAAATTTTGGGGGACGATGATCAACGTTGATCTAAAGATAATAAATACGGGCAAAAGGGGTAAATTCGGACACCCCGAGACTAATTGGTCGGGTGAGAAGAAACGAGTTTATTGGATTTGGGACAAATGAATGGTTTAACCTCCTCTGATTAATGTTCGACCGAAGTGACACATGGACATACATATTTATACGATAGTATCTGTTTTGAAATTTAAAACCCTAATTTTTCGAAATAATTAGGTTATTAATATTAATAATCTTTAATAATTGCTTAAAACTGCAAATAATTTTATAGAAAATTTTGCAGACAGGTAAAACTATGGTATTATTCTTTTTTCTAGCCAATTAAGATTGTACAGTGATATCGGTATTATTGCCAGATTTTTCAATTTTGCGCCACACGTAATATGTTTGGTATTTTAAATAAAATGCCCTACCTAATTTGATCTGATGAAATAAGCAAGTTAACTTTAGTAAGATTCCAAATTTTCAAAATTAAATCGTTTCCAGTTGCTTAGATTTGACAGCACCGCATTTTAAATAAAATTTGACAATAGTGCTAAAATCACTGGTATTCTTTTAAAAAACTATTTCCTTAATTCCCTTGGTTCCTTTACTTGCAAGCGATCATAATTATTTTATTACGTGATGGGTGCCATTTAAAATATTAATAAACATTTAGAATGAAGCTAGCCACATAAGTTTTAGAAAAACTGGTATCAGTTTCACTTTCTTCAGTTATTTCACTAAGCATGCCTCAAAAGAATACCACTTTTACTGTATAATGAGTTATGCCTAAAAATTCTCAAACACCAAACGAAATTTGTATGCACAGCTCTAGCGGTTTTTAAAATATTTAGGTCCTAACGTACTTCTTGGTTATGTATACTAGGTCATTGTCTTTATTTCCAAAACATTATACATCATTAAAAAAATATAGCTTATTGCTTTAATAATCGGCTGAACACAACTCGTGATGTCATTTCAAAAAATTGAACAGTTATAATTACGTGTAAGTAGTGACGCCCCAACAATCTATCTCTTTAGATTACGAAGCTCGTTTTTCCTAAACCGTACTTACCACTTAATAGTGATTTATGCCGAAGAATACAGAGTACATCAGGCGCCTAATACCTAATTATAACTATAGCGTTGATATATCTCTTACACTATCTTCTTAATTTAGAATTTATTGTTTTTAAGATAACCGAAATAACATTAATGGATTGTATCTCTTTCTACGCAGTTAAAAGGAACACACTTTGTACATTTTATAAAGATATTATCCTTTGTAATACAGGTAAGAACCGTTATGATTACTTTTATTTAGTACTAAAGAAACAAAAGAGTGTCACTCTTTTTCGTTTTTGAGCTTAGCTTTGCTGTAGATACCTTTTAATGCGATCTTTTCACAAACATTTGTATTTTGCCACCCACTTTTAACTATAAGCAAGAAGGATAGAATAAAACGTCCTGTATAAAAGTTTCATATGGAACACCCTATATATTGTGTCACAAATAAAAAGATCTTTTAAAAAGCTTTACAAATATGTTACATTTAATTTATCTATCTTTAATAGTTTTCGAAATATGACAACTTAAATCTGAAAAATAGTAAATATAATTTCTATTATACCTACCTACGGCATCGGCATTAAGGTGTAGATTTATTGAAAATTATACCCATATTTGAATGGCCATATTTCCGAAATTAGTAAAGATAGATATATCAAATGTAGGGTTTTTATAGAGCTTTTTAAAATACTTTTTGAATGGTGATACAATATACACGTCCCATTAAAAGTTTACTCTTCATTTTCCTTGAGTTTTTGATGTTCATTTGTTTCATTTTTCATGCTAAAAAGATAAAAAGATGAATACGTAAGAAACTTTTAGAAAGGACATTTTTTTCTATACTTCTGGCTTATAGTTAAGAGTTGGTGGCAAAGTATAAATAAAAACCCTGTACAGATGTATATATGAATGTATTCTTACTCAATTTTAAAGCATTTTTTATTAACCGAATAAGCTTAACGTTAAGTTCCGATGACAATGCAAGGTTATCTGTATGACGCCATGCTAAATTTAACATGGTGAAACACCTTAGATGGTAAATTAATTGTTTTTACTGCACTCCAACAATATGGTATCAAACATAAGGGCTTGCTTCTCAAAAACGTTTACTAGGTATTTTTAAATAACTTTAAGAATATGAATATCAAATAGAAATAAGGTTCGCTGATAGTAACTCAAAAAAATAAAATTACGTTACACCAAATCCAATATGGCGAACCTTTAAAATGGCGGACTAATTATTTTAAAGCACTTTTACAATATGGGTATCAAATAAAAGGGCTTACTAACTTAACAAATAAAGTGTCGTTTCTATAAACCCAATGTGGTGGACATCTAAAGATGGCGGACTAGTTTTTAATACATATACACCCCTACAATATCGAGATCAAATGAAAGAGCTGTAAGTAACCTAAAAAATAAATAGACTTTACTTTTAACCCAATAGGAAGTACTATTTTTTATGCTTTTCAACAATATGGGCATCAAGAAAAAACTTGCTGAGAATACGAAATTTTAGTTAAGTTGAAGAAAATGGTCAACATGTTGTCGGCACTTCTAAGATTGCTGTATTGTTTTGCCATCACCATTTTGGTTTTTGGATTTTATTCTTAATGCATTTACGTTTTCACAAAATCTTAGAAAACAGTCATTTTCTAAAACCATGAAAAAATATTAGAGAATTATTGCACAGTGAAATAGGGACAGGCACTTACTAATACCGGCCTTATTTTGACATCTGAGCTTGCGCAGATGCATGGTAGGATAAGGACTCATTTAATAAATATAGTGCCTGACTTTATTCATGTCGGTTTTAGATCGTGCCTTATTTTAGTCCTATTTAAACTTCGGAACTGTTCGTCTAACCGAACGACTGCCGACCACAAAATCGAAAAGCTTTTAGAAGTAAAAATACTTAAAGCCTTGCTTTTTAAATATATTTCTGTAATTGTGTTTCAACGAAACCCTACAACACAAAACAATTAATAAGAAGTACTAAAATTTTTCCCCTTTTTTGAGGTTATTGGTACTGTCAACATGAGCTGCAATAACTCTAAATTATGAGTAAAAGCACTATTTAAATAATGCCGGTGTTAATAATTCCTGAGCTTAATAAGGCAACTTGCCATAATTCTCTATTATTAAATTAATAATGCCGATAAACAAAATATGCATATTATTTTTAAATTATTGTCATTTTTGATAAACAGAGTTTCTTCTCTAATTGCAGTACAAACATCTGGAGACAAATTCTACAGCTAACATTATAAAAAGTTTATGTAACTTGAAAAAATTTTTTTATAGTAACTTATTTTTTAAAATCTGATATAAATGGCAATGTTATTATTGGCTCCTAGAACTATTTGGTATATAATCATCTAACGTGGCACCCGAACAAATATTTCTAACAAAAAATATACGGCACTAATTTTTATTTATATATAATTTTTTTAATAGGGTAACAAAAATACAGCTTTTATGGCTTCTAATATCTTGCATAGTTTTCGAGAAAAAAATAAAGGAAAATTCCTTAACCACACAATAAACACAAGGTAAAATAATTTTCGGTAGATAATGTTTTTCAATAATTATAATAATATTAAATATAAACTTATTTATTTATTATTATTATTATCTGAACTCATTAATTTTATTTAACTAAGTGCGATACAAAAAAATTAGAAAACAATGAAGTGTTATTTTTGTTTAGCCAATTTAAATATTATATAAAAATACATGGAAGAAAGTGGCATGAATTTCTTTGTCAGGAATATTTGTTTAGGTACCGCTTGAAATGCCACTGGGCGTAATTAATTTAATTAAGTTTGGAATAAATTTCTTTAATAAAAATTAAAGTGGAAATATTAAAGATTTATTATATGAAAAAAAAAAAAATCAAAATTTATATATATTTTTTTATTGCAATTAAGAATCAGCCTCTTTCTCCGTTCTATCAAGAATGTTAGTTTAATAAAAAAATCTTAATATTTGAATTACCAACAGCCTCAATTTTTGGGTTATATTAAGTTTTTTTCTAAATTCGATTTATTAAAAAAGATTTAACGAACCAGAATATACTAACCATGATCCTCCCCCAATGAGCCTATTTCAAGAATTGAGCAATATTTTAATTTTACCAAATACATGAAATCGGCAAAATTTGGCGTAACTGATATAAAAAAGTGATGAAGCATCATGTTATTTAAAATGTCATACCATATCAAAATTACACAAAATTTAGTAGGCAGCCATGTTAAATTTGAAAGTAGCAGTGATTTTCGGTTCAACCAGCCATGATATAAAACAAGTCGATGTTAAAAAATGTATGTAGATTTTTTTTATCTATAAAGATGAAAATATTTAATATATTAAAAAAAAAAATTAAATTTGCTTGACCCTGTATATCGTTATATATTACCAACGTTATACATACGTATCAGCAAAATTTATTGAAATTAAAATTAATTTATAATTATTATGATTTTGAATTATTATCACGTATTTGCTTTAGCTAAAACCTTAATTGTAGTATGAAATACATGCGATAATAATAAAATATCATTTTGTGGAAATGCTAAATAAATTAATATTCTATTGGTATTTTCTATGCATATTTTTATACAGTAGCGGAACAATGATGACGTGACGAATGAATCCAAAAATTATTATGCTTTGCTGGGTTTCTTTATAAAGGGTGTTAAGTATGTCTCAGTTATTATCAATATTATAAGAAGAGTTTCGGACTTCCATTGTCTTTATTTCATTTATTTACATAGCGTTTCGGACAGTACTATCTATGTTCCTTTTCAAGTGTAAATACTAATCTAAAGCTACTGAGTTTATATAAAGTTGGGAAGACCCTGATAAAGTTGCTGTCAAGCGTCAAGCTAGGACGTTGGCATTAGTAAGTACGCTTTAGGACTGGTTTCCAAATGTTTGGTATGTCCACACTTAGTTTGCTAAAGATATTATTATTATTATTGTTTTAATAAAAATTACTTTCTTACATTTTTGCTTTTTCCAATGTGGTTCTCTGTAAACAACCCATGCTTCTGACCACTTGATGTTATATTGTTGAGACCAAACATGGACAGCGATCCCAGATTTCAATGTTTCGCCACTCTGTGTATGTTGCCTGTTCTTTGCAAGTCTTACATGTAAAGGACCTTTTGGTACCGGGTCAGATGCAATCTTTCTCCTGTTTTCGTTAAGATACTTCTTAATGTAGATCCAGACTTAAAAACTGTTTTCATTCCATATTTCTTTGCTATTCGTCTGATCTTTTCGGATGTTCCTTTCACATATGGATTGGTTAGGGAGAAGAGCATCTTGCTGAGGTGGTCGCACTATTGGTTCCACAGGCAACTATTCATAATTCTATTTATATGTCATTTAGACATACGATGTCTCATTAATGGTACAAAAATAAGACAAATTTGGTTTTGTTTTCGTTAAAATGTTTCGAAAAGTAGATCCAGACTTAAAGACCGATTTCCTTTAATATTTATTGGTTATTCGTCTGATCTTTTCGGACATATGACCTCTCATTAATAGTACATAGAAAAACTTAGGATTACATTTAAGACAAGATTTAGATTTAATTAAACAAATTAAAAAAAGTTATTTCGATAATGTTTGATCCTTTTAAATATTTGAATATGATAATGAAACTTGGTATTTAGGGGTTTCTTGATATAAGCAACTTAGATCTGGCTATAATTTTTATGTATAAACTAGAGGTCGCTGTATGTTACTGTATGCTACTGTATGCTGTATGATACTGTATGCTACTGTATGCTACTGTATGCTACTGTATGCTACGTATGCTACTCTGTATGTGTACCTAGGTATAAAAAAAATACTTTGTAGAACGGCTTTCAGTAACCGTATTTAAGATGCATTTAAGTGGTTTACTTCAACCAAAAAGTATATTTATGGAAGAATACATTACGACATTCGTTTAGGATACGGCAATTGAATCGCTTATTTGTGAAATGGTATAAGTCATATATAGTCAAGGTAAGTTTATATTTATAAGGTTGCGACACATCCTCAACTTTAAGGTGGTTCGAGTTCGGGGACGCAAGGAAGGGCACTCCACGAAGAAAAGTTGGCAAGACTGGGTAAAATCAAAGCTGATTATCAATCCAGTGGCGTCTAGAATTTGCGCATTTCATTTAGCATTGTTTTGGAAGTGATATTTGTTGAAAGATGTAATTCCAAATGTTTTTTATTTAAAGTAAAAGAATTTACAACTTAATAATAATTAAAAACTTTTGTGTAAACGGTTGTTCTACTAATACAATAAACTGTATATCTCCAGCACTGAACAACATGACCGAAAAATGGGAGATGTGACGTCATAACACGTCAAAGCAATATGGCCGAATGTCGCGACCCTATATAAACCGACTTTGATATATAGTATAGTTTTAAGTAAAGCAGAAACATATACATATATTTGAAAATTACCTCTTAAGATAATGCCAAGTTTTTGATAGATTCTTATTAAAAGCAAAAGCTTAAAGTAAAATAATAAACAAAAAAAACACTTTAACTGAAAATACCTTCTAAACTGAATCAAATTTTAAACGAACTTACTGAATATTAAAGAATAGCCTAATTTTAATAAAATCCGTGTTCAATATGATCTCATGAATATAATGCTATACTTAACTTTCTACCAAAGTGCCTTTGGGCTTTCAAACGAGTCTTTACCATTTAATAACATTGAATAAAAACATATTACCAAATTCATAAGCACCTAAGTTAAAAAAATAATAATAAAAATATGGTACAGCACGTCTATAACTTATGCGTTTATGAATCCGTAAGCCATGGATAATTTTTTAAAATCACGCGATGTATTAGAAAGCCTTAAATAAAGAGCAAGGAAGATGAATTTTAATTTAAATAAACTTGTGTTTTTAAATGCAGATTTTTGCCAATTTTATGACAATATAACTCTATTTTTATACCTAAAGTAACTTCAACCCTGTACATTTAGAAAACGAAAATTAAAAATCAATAATAAATTAGTATTTTTAATAAAACCCTCTGTTTTTTTTTCATTTTTAACTCTTCACTTAATTCTATGTTAAAAATGTACGATAATCATCAATTTTTGCTGGTTTTTTGATTATGAACAGCATGACCATATACTCATTAACGCTAAAAAGTGATGACGAATAACACAATTTTGATTTTGATTAAATTAAAAGACATTAAAATAATTCTGTTACGTTTGCAGAAGAAATAATATAATTACTTGTAAATAATTTAATTACTTTTCATTCTAAAACCTACTAATAGGTAGGTAAACTATTAAGTTTATTATTTAATATACATACAATATTTACTTATTTCTTTTTACAATTGACGCATTATACATTTTTAATGTAAAATTTACCAAGAGTAAAGTTCCTCTATTTATAAAAATATGACAAAATTGTATAGGTGAATATTGTAGAGAATTTAATTTTATGTAAAAATTTCAGGTAAAACAATTAATTTTTTTAAATTTTATACAATGTTTATTAACCCTTTTTAAAATACTTGTTTTTTTTCAGCGAATTAAAAAAAGTATAGCTAGTAATTGACTGTGAAAAAGGAGGTTAAGTATAAAAAAAAGAAAATGGTGTAAAAATTGGTGTATATACACTTAAATAAAATAGTTACCAGAATTATGTACCAAGGAATCTTGGCATAAAACTTTTTTTTAAGTCAATACAAAACGTAGTCTCAGACACACATTATATGCAATCGGTCGTAGATTAAACGCGGTGGTTTGGCCGTACAAACTTTTGTGTGTTTTATTCGTGTTTCACTTTTTAAACGATAACGCCAGATTATGATGTTATTGTCGAACAGCTAGTTGCATAGTGTGTGGGCCGTTTTAGTCCGAAATCTTAAAGATCGATTGATTTTCTACAACGTCTGGTATCCCTAGCTGCATATTCTTGGATCCACGTCTAATAAATAAAATTTCAGGATTGTAAGTAAGGATCGATTTCTTTTCTTATAATTTTTCTTAATGATACAGTTGCCTAACTAAGCTGATAAATATGAAATTGATAAGATTTTTTTACATTGAAGGCATCATGTCTTTAAGCAAAAATATAAAAAAATGGTGTGTGATCCAAACAATCGTGTTGTGATTGTGTTTAGCGACCGAAAGAGCTCGTCAAAGTTTTATTTTATTCTTGCTTACAGTTGTTAAAACGCACTTGCTTGGTTAAAAGTATGGATTTATTTATAATTATTTTATTTTAATACGCACTTTTTACGTAATATTTTTGTGTCTGAATCAATACTATCAGCCAAATATCTTGCGAACTTTAACCGATTTGATGGTTAACTTAACACAGCAAGATTACTCGTCATGCGCATGAGAGGTTCTTTTTTCGGCTTGCTATTGGCTGTTATAAATGTCAAAACTCTTGACTTTCAATATATAAATATGGCTGATGTTTTGTGATTGTTGTGGCTGTTTATTTGTTTTGTGTTTTATTCGGTTTAATTTTACGTGTGACCTGTGTTATAAATATAAATTATTGAAACATTTGTGTAAATTTATTGGTTTTTTAAATAAATTATTTTTTAAATTATTTACGTTGTTTTTCTATGAATAAAAACAAATTACCACTTTATGTAAGATTCATTTTTTAACAAAATATTATATACATTAATATTTTACATAAATACGTAAAATATATTTAATGAATATCTTGCTGGAGGTAAAAACACAATGAACCAATAAAGGATTTCTGTGTGCCTCACTCCACATTTACAAATTTCCTTGAACTGTAAGACAGACAAATGACCGGTTTAAAAAGTATTAATAGTGATATAAATTATACTAAAGCAAAAAAATAAAAAGGTCTAAACACTAAATAACTGACCCAGTTGAGGTACAAACCAAGATTAGAGTGTGTCTACTTAAGTTTGTACCATAAGGCAAACTATTATTAATTTTCCGAAAAAATTCAACCATCCCATATTAATTGTTTTTGGTGGTAGGTATATGAAATATCTTAAAAATTATGAGTTTTTCTTAAGAGGAAAGTACACTTATTTTTGTCAACATCGAAAATTTGTGGAAAAAAGATGTTTAGGATTAAGGTTTTTTTTCTGCAATACCGAGCATTTTTGAGATTCCTTTACAAAAGTATTTTATTTCAAAATAAGTAAGTATCCAGTATTGTGGAAACGTAAATTTTCATTGTTAATTAAAACCTACAATCTTATCTGCTTCCGCATACCTAAAAAACAAGTATGTAGATATCGAATAAAATGGACCAAGCACAGTGGCTTATGGAAACTGAAATCCTACTACGCTTTTCTCAGTATAAGTAATATTAACTTATACACTATAATACCTTTCAACTAAATAGGATCAAAATAAATATATTTATTTAAAAAAAAAATATTCCTAAAATTATACACTTCTTTTACATTTTACAACCATTCTTTATGCTAAATATGTAATTTCACAATAAAAGTTCAGTTTTTAAGAAATAATTCTATTTAGATTTTCATTTTTAGTTCATATTTCCCTAAAATTTATATATATTTTTCCACATTAACCCATTCCAATCTAAGTATAAAATAGACTTCTACCAAATACATTTTAATACACCATTAGCACTAAATTACCCATATTTAGTCATTAAATTATTAATAACTTTCAGTATTACCCACATTTCACACTTTTTATTACTGTTTTATGTGTATTTACTCAATAAATCAATGTTTTTGAATATACCGCCGATTTTGACATTGGAGTACGTATGCGCATGCCCTGCCATCCCGCAGACCCTTTCTTCAAATTGTGTCACTTTTCGAAACGGCGATTGATCCTCTATCCTTGTCTATTCTCTTTGGGTAAATTATAAATGGCGTTAAAAATGTTATAATATTTTGTTTAAATTAGAATAAGTTTACCATCAAAATAATATTAAAATAGTTCTTATTTTATTTTAAAATTGCTAAACTTAAGATATGCCATACACAAACATTTCAATTCTAAGTTATAAATTGCTTTGCTCATAATAATGGGTCGATATAACGCAAGGTGTCACCATTGTAATTGGTTTACGAAGTTATCGATAGAGGCTGTTAAATTTGTTTGAAAAGTTTTATTTTTCAGCAAACTTCTTATGCATCCCAAAGGCAAAGTAAAACTTTTTAAAAATTGTCATGGATTCTTTAAAAAGCTATTAAAGTAAAATTTAGAAACTTTAATGCTATCAAAAACTACTTGTTAAAAGTATTTTAATAAGGGATTTCAAAGTGAAAAGTAATGTATCATAGTTTAAGTGCAAAAAATTGGAAATATCGAAATTCCATTTTTATATTTTTAGTTTATCTATATATTATGTAGTATTTTTGAGTACATGCCTGTAAACTTATCTTAGTGCACATTTTATTTAGTAAGGTGTAAAATTTCATTATAGTAAGATGTACTTCACATTATTAATTAGAATGCTTAAAAGGGGATTGAAGAGTGACATAGGTAAGTAATGTATAAATTTCCGAGTAAGGCCATATTTCCGAAACTATTAAAAATTTGATATATCACATGTGAACTTCTTTAAAGCTATTTGACGGATCTTTCAAATTGTGATATAATATACAGGGTGTTTCATTGAAAAAAGTACATTTTTGTAATAAATTAAAAACCCGATGTTCAATTGTTTGAAATTTAGCAATAGGGCCCACTTAAGAATGATTACCCTGTGTAGGTTGCTTACATTTTGCCTAGCTGTTTTAAAAACACTCAAGTTAAGAAAAAATCAATTATTGAGTAGAAAATTCTTTAAATATAAACGATTTAATTTGTTTTTGTGTATTTAAATCTAGTGATATTTAATATGGTTTTAATATGGAAAGAAATGGCTCTGGATCTGATTTTTGTGAAGTTAATTAAAAATCAAATTTTCTTATGGAATTCCAGAAACTATTATCATACTTAAACAAAAAATACGAGAACTAACCAAAACATTTTTAAGTGCTGATACAGTGGTAAAACTTATGTTTTTGTTTTTTATGTTCACGTTCATAGCAAATTACTTGTTAAAGGGATTGTTACCAGGATATTTTAATTTTTTATTATTCATTAAATTTTTTATTTTAAATAAAAATATACTGGGTTTTTTATTTAAAAAAGTAAATTTATTATTATTTTTTAGCTTTTTGATGTTTATCGGTTTTTTTCGATATGTTTAAAAGATAATATGCATAAAAATTTGAAAACTTTTATTGAGGAAGTTCTTTTTCGTATATTTGTTAGTTATCGTTAAAAGTAGTTGTCAGAAAATGAAAACACTGTACTCTTTAACAATCAACTAATTCAAAATAGTTTAAATTTAGTTTATCCAACTATGCATCTAACTTGCACTTTCTTGTTACTTTAAGGATTAATCTTAAAAACTAAAACTAAATTCGTTTTAAAGGGATTCAAGAAAGACCGTTTGTTTCTGACGGTTATATTGAAAATTATTTTTCAATTGGTCGTCTCGAAAAATCCGTTCGGAACTGGAACCGGGAAAATAGAAAGCTTATACTGTCATTTTCAATTTGTCTTCAGCCGTATTCCGAGCGATAGCAGGAAATTTTATTTCGTCGTTATATAAAAATCAGATTAAAGGACTCGATTTATGTTAGGCTTTCATCTAAAACCCGTTGCTTCAATTGTGTTTTTATTTTAGTTTTATCATGGATTTGTCGTAAAAATTAAATGAATGCTATTTTTATTGGACTATTGTCTAACTTATTTAATTAAAGCATTTAATTAATCTTTTTGAATTTAATGTAGAATTATTATTATTAAATTTATATTATTGGTTATTAACATAGACGTTAACGTCATCGTCAGTTTTAATAAGTGTGCAATAGGGTGAGTCGAAGAAATCGACTAGCTTTATTTTAAATTTTTACACTAAAAAATTGGTTTCTATGCCTTTTAGAGAATGTTTGGAAGCAATGAGCTTTACATTTTATTGAAAAAGTTCGCCTTATTACAGTATTGCATATTTTTCTTAGTCCCACACAACAAAAATCAAATCTCTTTATTTGTTTATCATACAAAATTAAAAAAATCTATGTAGAATATTAAACGCTTTACAAAAAAAGGGCTCTTAATGGGCATTTACAATCATTTTTGAAATTTTAAATTTACAAGTGTTTAAATGTTAATTAGAAATTTCAGGAATGAGTGTTAATTTGGCTTTAAACTATATTGATAAAGCTAACCAATTAAAATATATTTAAGGTCAAATAATAAATAATTAAAAACACTTTTTGTTTTAAATTTTGTTACTTACTAAAAAATAAATATTGACAAAAGAACAAAAACTTTTCTTGTACTTTTTAAATAAGTTGCAAAATTCAAAACAAAAAAGTTATGTTTCTTTAAAATTTTTAATCTTTGACCTCTAAATATCCTTTTAATAAATATAATTATTAAAAGAATATAAGATACACTTTTTGTAGAGTGTTTAATTTCCGATAGAAATACGTAGTAGAAACTCAATAGTCAATAAATACTTTTTGGTTACAAAATTTAACTCAAAAAGTTATTTTTTCTTAAATTCTTTAATCTTTTACTACTTTTTTATATAGCGTTTTTTTACATAAAACTCTTAAGCTTTGCTCTATGATTAACGAATAATGAGATATATTTTTTTGTATGAGACTGACAAAAAAATGCAAAACCCTATTTGAGGCGGAGCTTTTTAATAAAATTACCTTTAACACATTTAAAAAAATTAATTGTTTAGTTGGTTAATAAATAAATTATTGACAATAATTTCGTGATATACTCGTAAGCACTGTCTGAAAGAAAAACATTAACAGGGTATAAAAAGTTTTTGTTTGGCCTTTTTTAAATGGTATTTTTTTAATTATTGTTACTTAATAGTTATAATATTGGGACTGAGTCTTGAGGTTTTCGGGCAACAGTGTTGCCAGCGACCTGAGATTTTTGATGACAAAAAGGAAAAGGGATTTTTAAAGATAAAACGGGGTTGTTTAACGATTTTAGAAGCTAGTCTACTCTAATCGTCATATAACGTCCGTAATGTTGAGTATGTGTATATTTTGACTTATAAGAATGGCGTAATAAACACCTTATTTACTTTACTTACTTTTTTACTTAAAGTTCACGAATTTTACGTGAACCTTCTTTATTGATTGTCAGGTTTTTTAGCGCACAAATTAAATTTTCCTAGGCAAAAAGCGGCCCGGCAAATGTTAACACAAGGATTTTTTTCTGAAGTGCAAAGAGTATTTTTAGAACTACGCGTGGGAATTCTCATCGTAACCCACCTGGCAACACTGTTAGTTCATTGTCAAGTTAGTGGATAGCGCAAAAATCTCAATTTTAATCAACTCTGGAGTCACGAGCTTTGCGAATTAAGGTACCGATATTTTTTTTTATTTTTCCATTTTAGGACAAATCGAAACTTTATTACTTACTAACTTTTCTGACCCAGTTTTTTTATCATTTCGTTTAAAATATAGCAACTGCACACAAAATGAAAACTTTTCTACTGAAAAATACCTTAAAACTTCAACAAATTTTAAAGTCTTAAATTGTCCGGTGCATAAAGAAATTAATGGCAAAAATTCCAATTAAATAACTCCAAAAGCGACTGCTTTCAAAAGAAGTAACGAAAGAAAGGGCGTGTTAACTTAAAACAAAAAGAAAACTTCTTCGAGAATGCGCTTCATCCCGAAGTTGCAGAAGTTGCGGTTCTTTAAGTAGACGTTACTTCTTTGTTAATTGTTCCTTTGTAGTCTCTTTCCGCGCCAAATCTTCCTAGTGTTCATTTAAGATTTTTAGTAATGCTGTTTCATACTTGTTTTAATACTTACTAAAATACTAAAAATCTATTCAAACTAGAATGTTGCCATACAAAATAATCCATTCACATTTTAGTAATTAGTCAGTTGTACATATTTAACATATTTAATTACCAATATTTTTAAAACAAGTAGCGGCAATTTATTTTTATTAGAAAAATATATGAACAACATCTAAGCCTTTTAAATTTATGAATATTATTAATACCCCAGTCATCTTAGTCAAATTAAAGGGTCAATCTCGGAATCTCACGGAATAAGCTGAATATCTGTACATACCTTTATTTTGGTGCAAAAAATACTCTCCTAAAAATGTAAAAAAATCAGTTTTTGTGAATATATGGTTTCCTTTACTTTTAATTGCATTTATATTTATTCCTAGTATTTTTTGTCAGACTAACGGATCTGATAATAGAGGGCGCAGAGTGTAAAGCACTTTACTGTTTGTACATACATTAGCACGCAACTAATCATGATTTTTAGTCTAATATGTCATCTTTTTACCTAGTTATTTGCTAAATATAACGATTGATTGCGTGCTAAGGTATGTACATACACTAAAGTGCTTTATTATCGGATCCGTTGGAATTACAAAAATGCTTAGAATTAAAATTTTTAAGAATTTTGTGTTCTACAACTATTATAATAAATATTAATGCAATTAAAAGTAAGAAACGAGATAATTGCAAAGAACTGATTTTTTTTGACATTTGATCTGTCATATTTCGAGTTCCTTACATGATATTATAGAGGATCTTTAAAAGAGTATTTTTATACCAAAATAAAGGTATTTACAGATATTCGACTTATTCCGGGAGATTCCGAGGTAAAAATCTAAGTTAATTGGGGTATAAAGGTTAACGCACATACGACGGCATCGGACGGATGGTACGAAACGGAAAAGAATAGTCCTTATAAATTTAAATATAGCAGCGCACATGTGTACGGACGGTTGGCACTGGATTTTAAAAATTCCGTGAGAATATAGCAACTTAATTAAAATACGTACCTACGATACCGTTTTGTTCGTGCCGATACTGTTACGTTTAACAGGGCTTCGTCCCATAGATAAAAATTAAATAATAACTTTTAATTTAGAAATAAATGGAACATTTTAAAGACCATAATGCAATAGTCACTATGCTAGATCAATTTTATACTTATTACCTTAAATTTAGGTATTTATTATTTAAACAAATTTTTAACCTGCGGCATGTAGATTGGTATTTTATTTTTGTAGAATTTAAGCCTGTTTTAATTTGTATTGCAAGACATACAGGTTCAGTTAAATAACATAACAGGCAATGTGAGGAAAAAATACATTCTAACTAAATCCCGGCATGTAAACATGCGTGACTAATAGTGCTTGTTTTGTTATTCTATTGCCTGCCGACGAACCAAACAGCGTTGCTCATATTGTATAGCAAACCTTGATAATGAAAAAATGCATTTTCATAAAAATTCTTGTATGTTGGATGGCCTAAAAAGACTTGTTTCCAAATTAAAATACAGTATTACCTAACTACGGTATGAAACTTATTTCTTTTAAAGAAAAGTTACTATAAATATATGTCCGAAGTTGCTTCGTTTCTAAGATACAGGGCGTTAAAACTTTTAAAATAGTGGATATTTTATAAATATTTAAAACACTCAAAAACCGATTTGGTTAAAATTAAGTACGTTTGTTTGATGTAATAAAGCTCTTGAAACACTTTAACTGGATTTACTTTGTTAAATTCACTGGCGTCTCAATGGGCACTACAGCCAATATTTTTGAGAGAAAAACGTACGACACTGGCTTTTATGTAGTTTTTATATTTTTTCTATGAAGCAACTAAAATACAACATTTTAGTGTAACACATTTTTTGTATCTTATAAAATACCGATTTTTTTAAAAAAGGTAACGACCTGTATTTTAAAAACGAAGCATCTCATATATTTATAACAACTTTTCTACATAAAATGACATAAGAAATCACCTTTTAAAGTTTCGTACCGTAGTTAGGAAATACCCTGTACTTTAATTTGAAAACGAGTCTTTTTGGGCCACCCTGTAAAACCAACATACAAACGTTTTTGTGGAAATAATATATATTTCTCATCAAGCAGGACTTTATATCAGGAGGCACTGTTTTTCAAAAAGTTAATAATAAAAAAGTTTCCCATTTGGTAAGACGCTCCGAAGACACGCTATATGTTAGTACTTACTTACCAGTTATGAGGGTTACGGATCCCCTAATTTGGGTTAAATTTTGTCAGAAACTACTGAATCAGATTTAAAGAAAGTTAAAACCATAAAAACGGAATTTAAATCTCTTTGAGATTAGGTATCACTTGACCCCCATTTATAATAAACTTTTTGACGTTGATGCTGGTAAGAGAAAGGGGGATAACCCTGATTAAGTAAATTTTGACACAAAAATGTGTCTCCCTAAAAATAAAAATTTGTTGTTTCAGAATTGTTTTTATGAATAGACAACTAAGTAAATTATACGAAGTGGATCACACTTTTAAAATACAATCCATGTATTTTACTTAAAAGAA
This sequence comes from Listronotus bonariensis, assembly GCA_014170235.1. Taxonomy (NCBI): domain Eukaryota; kingdom Metazoa; phylum Arthropoda; class Insecta; order Coleoptera; family Curculionidae; genus Listronotus; species Listronotus bonariensis. The sequence continues at coordinate 53,338 of JACEGR010004581.1, forward strand.
AATTAATCAAATATTTTAATTTATCATATTAAAACATAAGTTTTATTTGACAATGACGATTTTTCATAAAATTTTTTCAAACAATTCAAGTCCTTTTTGCTGTTACATTATTTTTTGAATTTCCATCTAGTTTTTAAATACTGGAAAATTTTAATACCGTCGCGAAGTACGAACTACTTTTGCTTTTTTACTAAAATATTAAGAAAAAACAACGTCATTGTTACGGTGTAGGTTTTAATACAGCGTCCCGAATTTTAATGTAAAGAACTGAAAGCTAAGGATTATTATTTTTGTCCTTTTTAAACACGACTTTCTTTTGTTCTATTTGGGAATTTGTTCAAAAAAGCTGCTGTGGAATTGTTTGTGCCTTTAAAAGACGAAGTAATTATTTCTTATACCTACTTGATGTTACTATTAAAAATAATTAAAATTATATATGTATCTTAATTTATGTACCAGTATTTTATATTATACAGGATCATCCAAATTGAGCGTTTGTCATTTATCTTTTATTATTACTTAAAATACGAAATAGTTTAAATTACCAAACTATACTTTATCTAAAACTAAATCCGTTGCACGTCATTTAAACTTCAGGTTACTAAATTTCATAACATTCGAACAAAAATATAATAACTAATTGATATTAAAGCGATTTGTTTACAATCTCTATCAAATTTGATTTTGTTATTTCTTTTTAGCTTTATACATTAGAAAGAGATAGATATGTGTAATAATAGGTACGTTTCATTATTACATGAATATCTATCATATTAGTGCATTATAGCCTATCATGTTGTTGGTTATTCTAATACTATGGTGACCTAGGTCACCATATCTAATACCTAATCATGCAATCTTGTCACGTTGACAGTGCTTTTTTGACTCGTTGATTTGATTAATTTCGTTGTTTGTTTATTCATCAGTTTCTTAATTCTTCGGCTTATTTTCCGGGTTTTTCAATATATTTATCGTTATTAGCAGTTTCAAACCTTCTCACGAGTTCAAATTTTGTGTCCGTAGTGATTTAAATCTGTTCTTTTAAGAACAAACATAGATAAAAATGACGAAGTAGTTGAACAGTAGATGCAAGGAGTTTGTAGCTTCTTTAATAGGTTATTTTGAGCAAGAACGCGAAAACAATGGACCTTTGATGCCTGTAGCTACAGTAAGGAAAGCAATTTTCAATGAATTCCAGTTAATAGGTATTCAGTGTTTTAGTGGATAAATCTATGCTTTTATATTGAATTTGTAATACCTTAATTTTTAAAGTAAAATTATTCTTTTTTTTTTTTTTGTGTTAATACATTATTTTTCTAATGAACATTATGACATTAACTAAAATGAACGAATTCTTTAACCAAAAAATGCTTTGTTCTTTTCAACAAAACTCAGATTCTCATGACAACTGGACAACAGGGCAAATTTCCAGGTTAGTGACGTGCAAGGAATTTAGTTTTAGATAAAAGTTTATAGTAGTAATTTTAACGCTTTTTAAAAATTAAAATTTAAAATTAAACACCATGTATATTGTATTGTCATAAAAAAATGTTTTTATGACAATACAAGAGCTTTAAAAAATACAACAATTAATATATCTATGTTTTATAGCTGTCAAAATATGGCAATCCTAGGCAATCAAATCTCAAAGACAGTAAATATTTTTCCATTTTATATATGGTACTGAACTTAGTGCTTATAGCTTAGAGATGAATTATAATAAAATTACTTTTATACCAATTCGTGACCAATTGTTACAGCATGAAACGACCTCCGAATGTTAATGTTAAGGTGCTAAATATATTTATGTAGCAATAAGTGACCTTGAAATTTTAAACTCTTGTATATTTTTTTAGTATCGTTGACCAAATATTAACTATCTATGACCTATTCTTTAATTGTTACGAGGTTTTAGAATTTCTTATTTGAATTTAAAATTTTTAATTTAGGGCCGCTAACAACATTTTCTCGTCCTTAAATGTTTTTAATTAATACAGAACTTCTTTAATTCTGATGACCAATTAATTACTCATACTGATCATTTTGTGACCAATTGCATTTTCTTTGATTAAGCCACTTTGGTTAAATTGGGGCAAGCAAAAATTCTTCGAAAACCTTGATATGTTTAATAGGCTGTAAAAGTTGGTGTATGGATGACCAATTGGTCATACTTAAGTGACCATTCCGAAGCTGTTTTTTAAACCTACAATTTCACATTTTGTGCCGCTAAATAGATGTGGCTGCAGTAGCCACCTTAACTGAGACTCAGACGGTGATGAAAAAATGTCACATTTGCCTAATAAGTTTTGTTTGTTGCTAGTGCGCAAACATAATCATCTGTAATAAAAAATACATTGACTGTTCATAGTGTTCATGAAAAATTGACAGACTTGCATGACCATTCTGTATCCCAGTTTAGAGTAAAACAAGAATGGCCCGACATTGTGAAAGTCGTTCTTATAGATAATTAAAATTTACCTTGGAGTTGTCTTTTATTTAAATAATTTTAGTAAACCTTTTTAAGGCCATCCTTGCAATTATCTACAAAAACGTCGTAATTTAATAAGCAGAAAGAAAGTCACACTGAAAGGCAATTAGTAAAAGGAGACTTGTCAAAGAAAAACTACGCTTAACGCTGTCGCCAGATTTTACCAAGCGTCATTTTGGATAATTTATAAAAGTTTTAAACATTACTCAGGCTTAAAATTATTTAATAGATGAGAAAAAGGGTATAATAAATTTGTATTCATTAGACGATGTCCTCAGATGGTTTATTTTTAAAGAAAATTGTTCCGAATTTAGTTTCTTTGGAGGTTTTAGTATGTTATGGCTTATTATTTGCGAAATTTATTTTTCGTTTACCGAATTAGAACAAAAATGTAAAAACATTTAAGAAGTAAAAGTTTTCTTAAATGAAAATATTTTATTGTCTGCCTAAGTTGTCTACATATGCTATATGAAATACTTTTTAATTATTGATTTTAAATGCATGGAAGAATAGTTCTGTAACATTTACAGAACAGTCTGTAAAGTTTATCGATTTTTATCTGCAAATTCATGTATGTAAAATTGACCAAACTCAATATAAGATTGATATCTGTAAAGGTAAACTACGTAAATTTTACATAATTATTCTACAATTTTTACAGACTCAGTATGTAACATTTACATATCTGTAAATAAGTAAGAAATAGGATGTATGTCCTATTAATAATTATGGAAAAATATCTTTTAATGTATTTTAACACAAAAGTGGTTAACAAGTTTCGCTTATACAGTGCATTCCAAGTAAAACAAGACCCCTACAATTTCGTTATTTGTACCTTAAAAACAGCACAGTCAATTTTTATTTTCGGGGGACACATTCTTGTGATAAAAATTTACTTGTACACGGTTATTCCCTGCCCTAACCAACACGAATCTCAAAGAGTTTACATGGGGAAGATAATCAAGTGATAATTTCTTTTAAAGGGTTTAAATAGTTTCAGATCAATCCTATAAGCAAATTAGACAATTTCTTAGGGCATCATGTTCTGGGGTGCACCACAACGGGCGCACAAAAGATTAGAAAAGAAAGAAATAGTAGAAACGTCCGTTTGAGTGTCATATTTTTGTTTTTGAGAAAGGTAAAGACCTTTTTTTATAATAACTTTGGGTGAGGAATAGTCCTTCAATTTATATTTTTTTATTGTCCTTAAAAAATTTCCTCCTCTAGTCTAAGGGGGCCCACAGGGGTCGTGTGCTTAGGGCATCACGAAGTCTTGATCCGGTACACCCAGTACCTATATCATTAAAATACTTTTAGTTTTTTAAAATCTATTTACTATTTTGCAAAGAAATTTACGTTAAATACCTGGTGTATTTAGCCTCTCTAACTCTTTCATTTTTTAAAATATTGAAATTAAATTTGGTACTTTGGTATGCCATTAAAATATGTTTAATATTTTACGAATTCGGTTGTTTTCTATTACTTTCGGTTTGGTCGGAAACGATCCTAACTTTACTATTATTTAAAATGGGACACCCTTAACTATTATTTAAAAGGGACACCGGGTATTTTTTTATTTATTTAAATAGAAAAGATCATTCCGAGTACAATGACACATCGTTTGATACTTTGTGACATCTAACCTTTAAAATTTTGGACCTAGTAGTCACAGCCATTGACAAGGGACGGGTCAGTTATTGTTGTCACAGCAAAATAGTTACATCTATTTTATCCGTGACTTCTTAGGTTATTTCACTTTAAATCAAAAATTAAAATTATTTTTATGTAAGATGTTAAAACGTAGCAAATAAAGTGTCAAAGTACTCAGAATGACATTGTCCATTTAAATAAATAAAAATATACCAGCTGTCTCATTCAAAAAAGTTGAGGTAATTTCCAGCTCAACCGGAAGTACTAAAACAACTGAATACATTTAATAATGCATATTTAGGTAATACGCCTACGTACCAAGTTTTATTATACATTTAATAATGCATATTTAGGTAATACGCCTACGTACCAAGTTTTATTTTAAGATTTTAAAGAATTAAAAAGTTATAAGGGGCTAAAGACATAAGGGATTTAGGAAACATTTTCTCAGAAACTACTGAACCGATTTTGAAAAACTAAAGTTTGTTGAAGGGGAAATTTAAATTCTTAAAAGGTAAGGTTTTTACTTGACTCCCTTTTTCATTTAAAGTTCTTGACGTTTGTGTTGGTTTAAGAAGGGGATAACAACCCTGGACAAGTAAATTTTGACACAAAAATATGTTCTCTCCAAAATATAGATCGACATGTTCCAGATATTTTAAAGGTCTTCAAATAACGGAGCTATAAGGGGGTGGCATGTTTATTAATTATTTAATTTAAAATTATTAAAAATAAATTCATTATTGCAAAAATTTATAAACTTAAAAATTTTATGGCATATCAAGTTGTAACGTACCATATAGATATAATATAAATTCTGAGAAATTACTAAATAAGAGGTAAAAATAAAAAAATAAAAAAATTTCCATACAATTTTGGTACAACAGAATAATTTTCAATATTTAAACTTTTTCTTGTCTAACTATATTTTACGTTCTAATAAATAATTGATCTTAATACTAATTTGAGAAGTTACTTTGCAGCATGAACATATTTAGGCCTAACGACACGATACTAAGTGTAAGCGGCTAGCGTAGAGCGGAAAATGAGAGAGCGGTGTCTTTGATCTTTTTGCGACAATAAATAAAGAACTTATTTTTTAAATTAGCTGCTCGACGCTTACGCTAGTTATACTTATATTTTACACAATATAGCTGTAAAATTCGTAGATAAAATATGTTACTTTTTACATACCCTTTGTTTCAAAAAACACATATTTTATCTGTAAATTTTACGGAAATTATACTACATAAATTTTACAGACCTTTTTCTGCAAATTTTACAGAACTATTGTTTTCGTGTAGAAAATCTCTTAACATCATTTTCCTTGACAGCCAAAAGATATATTAACTTATTACTATTATCAACTTTTCTTTGGTTTTCAATCTATTTGTCTCCAAAACAAGAATCCGGTCAGAAATTGGTCATTAAACCATAATTTGCGCATTTTTAATGGTTCTCTGCAATGACTAAAGATTGGTGGGTGCTAAAGCAAAGCTAATCACGGCTTTGTGTTAGATTAGATTAGAATAGGGCCGGGATAACCCATGCACTGAAGCCGCTCGGCTTATTGTGCGCCCTGTCTTGAGTCAGTCTGAGTGATGTCAGTTAGACGGGACCTACCAAGATCTTTTAATAGGTAAGGTTGCCTCGTAAGCCTTGCAACATGGCGGACCATACGTCACATATGTATTTTGCTCATTATTTAATAAAGTTTTTAACAGTGTAATTTGTGTTTTTGTCAATATTAAAGAAATACTTTTAAATTCTGTTAATTTTAGTTATTACCGTAACTTCTTTATTTCCTATTAATAAATTATTGATTATTCTAGCTGATTTTTAAATATTGTATATCGCGCTCTTTCGCCCTCATAGCATTATCCGTCTAGACATCCTTGTTTGCTATGTTGGCGCCTATAAGGAACCAGCAGCGCGGTACATATGTGACGTAATGAGGCAACCTTACCTATTAAACGATCTTGGGGACCTACAGCTTAACGTGGGTTCCGATCAACGGTCCTATGAGCGACAACTTAAGACCCCGTCCCCACTCAGGGGGCACTACTGAACCTACCAACTGAGTGGGGTCCGCATGTCTACGGTTGCGCAGGACACGGCAAAGTGTGTTCCGGCGCGCGACGCCCTGGTCCTTTGGTGGCCTTCAGCGTCGATACATTTTGCACTTTGTCCGTCTGCTGTTAAGCTAACCACTAAATTTCCGACCAACTTATAAATAAGTATTTGGCCTCAGCAGGATTTGAATCACCGGACTTTGTGTTCTATGTATAACTATACAGGGTGTCTCTGAAAGGTGCGAAAATAATCATGTCACAAATTATTAAGGCTAAAATGTGACGATTTAACCCAACTTACCTTTGTCTAAAAGTGAATGGTTTTAGAGATACAGGGAGTCAAAATTTATTCTGAATTTAGTTTTTATTAATAATTTTGTAATTATAAGTATATTTTTACTATATTTGGCAAAGAAGAGCTTTAAGAGGTGAAGAAAATGAAATCTGCTATTTATTTTGTTGCAAACTCTAGAGGGCACCACCTGCGATATCTTGCATAAATTAAAAACTCAATAACTTTGTTAAGTCACCCTGTACAGACCTTGTGAATAAAAATTTCTATTCTTTAACATATTTTATTTCAAAAATCTACATATAGCAAAAGTTGATTTAAGCAGCCATTTTTAAAATATTTGGATAAAAAAAAACAATTCCAACATGATCAGGTCTAAGCTAAACAAGGTGTTTCAAAATGAATTGTTAATCTTTAAAAGGGTTAATCTTTAGGAAATTTTAAAAAGAAATAAACCTATGTCCTAAATGGCTTAACTTTTAAGAAAGAGGGTGATTACATTTTAAATAAAATAAGATTTTTTACCTACACTGATACAAGATACCGTAGGTGGCGCCCTAGAGTTTACAACAAAATTAATGGCATATTCCAATTTCTTATCTTTAATAACCCTCCTTTGACGAATATTGTGATAATACACCCATTATTAACAAAGCCATTTATAAAAAAAACAGAACTAACCAGAACTAGCCAAAACTATTCATAAAAAACTAAATCTAGAATAAATGTTTGACATCCTGTATCTCTGAAACCATCGACTTTTGGACTATGGTAAGTTGGCTTAAATCGTCATATTTTAGCCGCAGAAATTTGTGGTACCATTTGTCCGCACAAGTCAACGATAATATTAAAGAGGCTGATAGAACAGCACATAAGCATTCAAAAAAACATAAAATGTCCTTTATAAAAAAATCGTTGGTTTTCGAGATATTGGCAAATTCGGTAAAATCGCCTTATTTGATTAAATTTTTGAATGTCACACCCAAAGAAATATAATTTTGTAAATTTAAATTTAAGCTTTTTAGCATTTCATATCCATTTTATTAATTTAAGACCAACATTAAACTAAACGTACTCTTCGAAAAACCTGTCCACGGATGGACTTAACTATACCTGTAAATTTTTTATATTTGATATTAAAAGAAAGGTATTTTTTCATAAAAACTTAAGCTTTGTCTAAAAGAGCAGAAAAGTTTTTGTGAATCGCCGTACGATATATCTTGAAAACAATTGATTTTCTACTGAGGTCTTTATGATTTTTGGATGCTTATTAGTTGTTTTATCAGCTCTTTTAATATTATCGTTGACTTTCCGAACACCTTGTATAAAAATATGTAAAAATATCAAAAGCGAACTTCTACAAAAGAGTTACTTACTTTAAAATGGCAGATTATTTGTAGTTTTTATAAAGGCTTGAGGGAAAATCGTTAAATAAATAGCTAAGTTGGAAAATTCCATTTAAAAATTTTAAAGCTCTGCAAACCAGGGTTTAACTTTTGTAACAAAAAAGCCAAAAGAATTGTTCCAAGAAGAAAAGCCCCAGGCGGCAGGGAACATCGTTCCGGTTCAAAAGAGAACTGTAAATTATAAAATCGTGGAAAATTAAGCTAAAATAACAAGACATTTTTTTGCACTGTGGGCTGTGGTAGCAATGGATAAAATCGTATTTTGTCATAATTATTAAGCAGCAGTCATAGTCTAAGATCCAAGTAGAAACCCATCTTTACCTATGTGGTCATCGGATAATAACACTTAGATATGGTACTAAAAAGGTATTGCTACAGGTTTGTCTAAAAATTATAGCCACTGCTATGATTAATTTAAAAAAATTAATTTTAAATTTTTGAGTCAACCGAATTTATTTTTATTAGATTTCTTAAGAATAAAGATATTTAATAAATATTTTAAGAAACTTAAACTTTTTATACAGTAAGACGAGCTACTGGTCTTGCAATAATATAATAAAAATTAAGAATTTAATTTATTTTAAAACAGATAACTGTGTATTTTCTTTCTTTATACCAGCTTAATACGAAAAAAATACAGGATTTTAAAAAGTTGCTTAATTGCTTTGTTAAAAAAAATTCAGGACTTTCTCCATATTATTGACTGTGCTGCCCACTGACACACTATTGGACCCAATAATCCTAACAGCGCGGTAGTAATATCAAATTTCATCTAAATAGGTAAAACGAATTTTAGAATATTTAAAAAATACCAACTTTTTTTTAACACGCTTTTATTAGCTTGGGTTGTATGTATGTATGTATGTAATGGAATCTTTAAGCTTAATTTTCACCAACATCCAGCGATTCGATTTCTTTGAAACTTTGCACACGTATCAAGGACCCATGACAATGCAATAATCTGCAAACAGTATCCCGTTATCCTGATTAGGATCGCCAGGATAAATAAATTCCTTTATAGATTTTCTGTAGCGATCTGCGAATGCATTCAGTTTCGGATGTACTTTCAGCATAAGGCTGACAGAAACTTGTTCGGAGTAGTTGCGTTCTGAAACCCCATGCAACAGTGAAGCTTTAAATGAAATGATTAGATTGCGAAATAGTTCGTGAAACATTTCAATCACATGTCCGCAGAAAACTAATTGATATATCGAACTAAAAATGAAAAACAAATAATAGTTTTAAAAAAACTAAAAAACACGCTTTTATATGCAACCGAACTAAAAATTAGAAAATAATAATTTTTCATTACAAAGAGTTTGTATTACAGTAATAAAAGATCAAACAATGAATCATAATTATATACCTCAAAATAGAACTATAATAAAATTTAAGATAATAACAGAATAATTCACTTCAGAATAAAAGCGTGGGGTGCTTAATATATTAAATGTTATAATTATTTCATTTGTTCTTGAGGGAAAAGTTATGAAAAAATAGTAAAATGCACCCCACGCTTTTTACTCTCAAGTGAATTATTCTGTTATTATCTTAAATTTTATTATAATTCTATTTTGAGGTATATAATTAAGATTCATTGTTTAACCTTTTATTACTGTAATACAAACTCTTTGTAATGAAAAATTATTTTCTAATTTTTAGTTCGGTTGCATATAAAAGCGTGTTTTTTGGTTTTTTAAAACTATTATTTATTTACTTTAACGACCGTATTTCAAGAATGAGGCAAGACCAGAAATATGTTTCTGGATAGTTTTTTTATAAAAATACATGGGAAATCATCCTCTCAATTTTAGTTTAAAGCACTCTTTAGAAAAACAAATTGGAGTCGTATTGGGGGATGAGGGCAGGCAAATAAAAACCCCTGCCCTCAGGATTCTGGATAGTATTTTTATAAAAATACATCGGAAATCATCCTCTCAATTTTAGTTTAAAGCACTTTTTAGAAAAACAAATTGGAGTCGTATTGGGTGATGAGGGCAGGCAAATAAAAACCCCTGCCCTCATCTCGCTATACGGTTCCAATTTATCCTTTAAAGTTTCGTGCCATAGTTGGGAAACACCCTGTATAGCTATAGAATGTTTATTTCATTTTGTTTGGTTTATCAATATTCAAATTAAAAGTACTGAGTTTTCTTCACCCGGTAATTACATACGAGTTTAATTCAAGATATGTTTTAAATTTCAAAAATATGAAAACCAAGGTAAAGCTGGCCTAATTTTTGTTAAAAGTTATAAAGAACGGTGGCTTTTAAGGAAATAAGCCCCAGGCAGCCGAGAACATGAATCCGGTACAAAAGAGTTGAATTTTGAAAGTAGACCAGAATAATAGTTATAAGGAAGCTGAAGCCAATGGTGGAGATTTAGAAAGAAATATATCTTAAATTCACTGTGTAACGGTTAAGTTATTAAAATGAACATTTTTTTGTATCTTGGATTTTCTATTTAGGGTATTTAATTTACAAAAAGCCTATAAGAAAATAAATCTGCCTATAAAATACAGGTACTTTATACTGTTTTATTTTCAATTCTAGTATCTTTAAATAATTGAATAACAAGTATGGTAATAATTTTATGTAATTATAATATACCGGGTGATGAATTTTTAATTGGGTCAATTATTGGCTTCCCTAATTATTTTAGAGAACAATTCTATTGAAGTTTATTGAAGAGCATGCAAATCTACGTCCATGGTAAAAACTTTAGATTTTTCGGTTAAACCGTTTGCTAGTTAGATGCTAATATACTTTTAAAAATTGTTATATTATTATCGCCTCATATTTATGAACAACAATAAAAATACCAGTTAACGTGACATAACGTTGCCATTTTGAAATTTAGTGCTTTATTATTATCAAAAAATCGTACAGTGAAAAGATTAAAGTTGTATTTATACAAACGAATTAAGTTAGGTTAAACTAAACTAGAGTAACAAATTTCAAGAACTTATGACATTTATAATATTTACATGCTTCAATTAATTACTAATATTATTACAATAATTAATATGTTGGAAATAAACTTAAGATTTAAGAAAATTTTCAAATATTCTTCCATTGACTGCTAGACAATAACCCAGACGTTCATAAAATTGTCTTCTTACATTGGCTAACTGGTAAATTGAAATTTTATTGCATTCTGCAGAAATAGCATTTTTTAACTCATCTAGATTAGAGTAATTTTTATCCTTGTATATCATGCTTTTTAAATGGCCCCAGAGGAAGAAGTCATTTATGGTGTGATGTAGGCCAATAACATTACCATTAAAAGCATTGTGTAAATATTCCCAGGGTATTATGTGCCGGGCAGCCATCCATTTGGTACCAAATTTCCTGATTTTCTCTGGATACATCATTTAAAGCGGGTAAAATTAGTTCTTCGAGTAGTTCCAAATAAAATTCTGCATTCAAATTTTGATTAAGAAAAAATGGTCCAATAATATGTTGTCCGAAAATCCCCGCCTAAACATTTACTCTCTGTGGATATTGCGTCCTCGGTTCGACAAATCTGTGTTGGTTTTCTTTGCTCCAGTATCGGTAGTTTTGATGATTGGGTTCATTGTTTAACGTAAATGTGCACTTATCAGTAAAACAAATTATTCTTAAAAATTCCCTGTCCATGTTTGCCCTTTCCATCATGTCAAAACAAAATTTCTGCCGTCGTATTTTATCCCCATCCCTTAGGTCTTGATGTCTTTCATATTTGTATGAAATGTATTTATGCTTTTTCAAAATCCGGAGCACTGTTGATTGATCTTGATCCATGATATCCTGAAGTTTCCTTGTACTCACCTTCCCTTCATTTTCTTCCACGTGCAATAAAATTTCCAAGTCTCTATCATCTCTTACATTCTCTTCTCTTTGATACTCCCTAGCTTCACATCTGCAGTTATTTATCACTGTGCCTTTGGTATCAAATTTTTTGATAGTCATATCGACTGTTGATTTTCCGGGTATCGGTCAATTCGAATACTGAGCAGCGAACGTGTTTGACACCTTTTGGTAACTATTTTCTTGATAGTACCATTTAATCATCAATACTTTTTCTTCAGTAGTATAACTCATGGTTAATCTTTTCGCTCTACGATTTTTTGATAATAATAAAGCTCTAAATTTCAAAATGACAACGTTATGTCACGTTAACTGGTATTTTTATTGTTGTTCATAATTATGAGGCGATAATAATGTAACAATTTTTAAAAATATATTAACATCGCACTAGCAAACGGGTTAACCCAAAAATCTAAAGTTTTTACCATGGACGTAGATTTGCATGCTCTTCAATAAACTTCAATAGAATTTTTCTTTAAAATAATTAGGGGAGCCAATAATTCACCCCATTAAAAATTACATGGGATTTCCTATATCTCGCCTGGCGATGCATCACCCGGTATATAAAAATTATAAAGTTGCTTCTTACTATTTTTTTGATATAATTAAATAACAAGAATATAACTTTTTCAATGGTATAAATGTAATAGTGGCGACACAATAGAGAATATAGAAAATATTTATTAAAAACTGCTACTTTACTATCAGACTCTTAAGAATGGCCGTATTTTTGAAAATTTTAAAAATTGAAGATATTACATGAGGTATTGTGTATTTTGACTGATAACAAAGTTATTATTGGCACCAAATTTGAATGACCCTGTATATTTATTTAAAATATAAAAGGTATATAATCGTTTTGTTAGTTTTAGCTTTTATAACCTTTCATGTTTTGATCTGTAAAATACTAAATTAAGAAACCATAAGTTAGTGTATATTTTGCAAATGATTTATGTTATCAAAAATATGAAACCAGTTTTCTGGGAGATTTTATTGCCTCTTTACGTACAACTGGTGCTGTAATTTAGAAATAAATGACTACGAAGTTGAATGGGTGGTATTAAAAATTTTAATTTAAAATTGTATCATACCCAATTAAGAGAAAATTATAGTAATAAAAGCTTCAAGGGCTGCAAACAACCTCTCTAATAACGATTTTAAAGAAAATAAATATATTTTATATTTGACAAGATAAGTGGTCGGAATACTTGAGCTGGTTGTATAAAGTCGATGAATCTTTTATAACACCCTTTTTAATGTTCATATATACCAGCTGATTGTAATCAGAAGTTTACCGCTCGTAAATACCCTAATTTAAAAAAAATTAATTTTGTCTTTACATTATTGTATTGCAGTAACAATATTGAATTTTAAATAGGTCACATGGTAAATATTAAATGTTATTTAATGTTAAAATCAATAATAGATAAAAACACATTACAGGTTGTCTTTATGCAAAATGAATTATTTTGGCTAAAATAATATGTATTCAAGAAAGATAAACAAAGGTAAAATAGTAGAATATGTTTCCTAAATGTATTATGTGGACTAAGTATTAGGTATGGTAATTTTAACATTATCTAAGAGAAATATTTCTTTAAAACATATTATACGCAGTTTGGTAAAATTGGTCCTTGCAGTGAATTTATATATTTTATTTATCCACAAAATATTAAATTTCTAAATTTTACAATAAGTAAGAACCAAGAAATTTAGTCACATATTTTGTCTTTACTGTGTTTAGCTTTTGAGAAAATAATATTTTAAAATATTAACTAAAACCGCCATAGACTAAGGGTACATCGTAAAAATGGAATCCGATTGGACGGATCGCATTGAACCTAATACTGTGCCCTTCGTCCTAGAATTTTTGGATGCAGATAATCCGGTTCTAAATTCTTTTAAATTTGACAAAAATAGTATATAAAATGACAAAGAGAGCAAACAAATAAAAATAAACTTCTAACCTTACTTTTGTGATATTTTTTTAATTTTATTTAGTTTCAGAAAATAAGACAAAATAATAAGGCAAACCACTAAAGAAACACTATTATTATATAATATAATAATAATATTAATATTTCCCACTATTTCGTTTCTGCACTTATCAGTTGTTTTACCTAACTGTCATTTTCAAACCTTTTCCAAAACCGTGAATATCGTAACCTTCGATCTGACTAAACTTAATTTAAATCGCTTGGAAAACAGGATTGACCTATGGCATTCAATCCAATCCCTTACCCAATCTGAAACGTGTATATCGCAATATTTTGTCGGATTAAGTTTTATCCGATCGGTTGAATTGAACGATGTACCTCTGTATTCTAAAAATATATTTTGACAAAAATTTTGACATCTAAACTTACATTAATATTCACAACACATAAATTAGAAACCTGCTGTATAAAGCAATAAAAAGGATTATTTTCCCCGCAAAAACCCACGCCCCGGCAAAATTTTATTAATATAGATCAGCAGGGCTAAAAAACACACATGGACAAACAAAACCGGACAAAAAAAGTTGAAATTTATTCTTAAAAAAACTTTATGGTTTTTGACAGATCTTGATGATCTTTGGGTCCAGTGGAGGCTCCTTCTAGTAAGATTATTGTTTAATATGGGAATTACAAAACAATATTTTGTAGAATTAGGTGTTATAAAGGGGAGAGCAAAATGTGGCATTTTGATCTAAATGTTTGAACACACTGGGAATAATTTAATGTTACATTTTTTTACTAGTGTATTACAGAAGGGGAGGTAGCGCTAGATTTGAAAAGTCATTTTATACAGGCTGAAAATTTAATAAGTTACAGTTGTTTTTATATTTAACAGCGGCGAGCGTCAGCTGCCCAAGTAGCGGTGGATTTAACGAAGGCAGCATCAAAAAATCGATTTTTTTCCCAAAAAGTAATTTTATATCGTCTAAAAATTTTTGACACAGTTTTTTAGATGATTTTAAATTAAAAAATAATAGTCAGCTGTATTGAAGATGGTGGATCATACGTCAGACACGAATATAAAGATATCAAAAAAGATCACAAACTCATTTTATATATCATGAAATTTATTCAGTTGATTATTTATAATGCCAAAATAATAAAAAAACCCTACTATTAGATTTTAATGCTCCATCATCATTTTTTAACATTTACTTTTTTATTGATATTCGTATCTCTTTCTAAAAGGAAATACAAATTTCTAAAGAAAACAATGCAATTTAATGATGGTCGTAATATACGTTATATTGCGAACATATTGGGAAAATTTAAGATTTAAATGGTCATGTTTTTAAAAGAAAAAAAGAAAACTATGACAAATGTAGATAATTTTACATTTTACAGGTTTTTAAAATTTCTTTTTACTAGTGATATAATATACAGAATATTTTTTTTATTCTACTTTTTGTCCTACCCTGTTTATCTTAAAAGAACAAAAAAATTCGACTACTGATTTGGAAACTATAAAACCAACTTTATTTACACATTTAAAATAAAAATCTTAAGAAAAATTTAAAATTATAATTTGAAGTCAAATACACAAATTTCATTGTTTTATTTAAAAATTTGTATTTTCTCTTAGAATAGATACACTGCTATAAATAAAAAAAATGTTAAAAAAGATGGGGCTTTAAAATCCAATACACTGGTAAAAAATCGTACCGATAAGTTATTCCACAGGGTGTTCGAAAATTTGGGCTAAATACAACATTTGGCTCTCACTTGTATAACACCAAATTTTTAAAACTTTTTGCAATCCTCATATTAAATATTAGTTTTAATGGATAGAGCTACGACTGGACCAAAAGATAATTAAAGTCGGTCAAAAACCAAAAAGTTATTTAAGATCAATTTTGATAAAAACTTTGTTTGTCCGGTTTTTGTGTCCAGCAGTGTATATTTATTGTGTTTTATCACACATAATCAAAACATGAAGTAACCAACCTTTTTTGTACCAAAAGACCTTTCTTTTGGGTAAGATTTTAATTTTAAGGTATTATATTAATTTAAATATATACATATGTATATGGTAAACCTGCATTGTCCAAAAGTTCAATATAATTATTATTGGTACTGGCTTTAAAAATTAGATTTTTAAATTGACGAATAGAACGTCTAATATCGTTAGTGCAATATTCATTGCCTCTTAAGGCTTTGGTTGGTATGCTGATTTAACTTGCCATCCAATTGTATGCCCAGATATTTTGTTATTACTATTTGTTTTTCGGAATTTTATTCAATTCTCTTAAAATTAAAAACTGTATTTTATATATATTAAATATTTGTTATAAGTAAACTATTATTATTTACAACTTCTTTACTATACAATTTTTTTTGCAGAAACATTTTAAATACCTTTAAAAATATATAATTTTTTAATGTTTGACACGTAGTTTAAGTTTGATTTAGAGCTAAAAATGGTTTACAAAATAGACGTTTTCTTTAAAAAAAAAAATGTTGCTCGCTTTTTATTTTTTATTTATTCTGTATCCATAACTAACCAGAACTAACCATGCAAAAACAAGCAGCCAGTTAATATTGTGACGTATAATTTGAAATACATATAGGGCCACTTTACGTCACTGGGGCAAATATACCATATGGAACTATCTTCTTGGACCATGAGACCGGTGGACAAAAAACTAACTTACCATTTTATTAACTTACTTAATTTATTTGACTAACTAAATTTAGTACGGGCATACCCCCACTAGAGGTAGCCCGTACGGGCTTAACTAAAACTTTAACTTTATACTTGACTTCACTAACTACTTCTTATCTAATATCTTTTTCTAATTTCTTTTCTCTTTAAATATTAAATTTTCCAGTGTTTGCTTTGCATGTCTACGCGACCCAGTTTGTTTAATGTTTTTATTTTATTATTATAAGAGTAACCTAGAAAACCATGACACCTCACGTATATCTTTATTGAGCAAAATTCCCAAAATGTATACTTTTTTATACTAGGTGTTCACAATATTAAAAAACAAACTCCTAAATTTTAAATAATTCTGTCGCAACCCAACCGTTTTCACCTGTATAACATCACATGTAAGAGATTTTTTTTAAACAATTTTATTTGCATTTGTTTAATAAACTAATTTAGCGTTCTTGAACGAACAAAATTAGAGTACAATTTAATTTATTATTTTAATTTACAAATTACTTAGAGACCAATGGAGCGGAGTTAGTCCCGTCATCTACCCAATTTACTTGTTTGTTTATGGTAATTTTGGATCCTATGCAAATCTTTGAGCTTCGTGTTGCATATGAATGATGTGCCCGATCGAAATAATTTGGTTGTCCCAAAATTAATCCACGTGGTTTGACAGACTCGCAATTTGCAACATTAAAATGGGGTAAAATAAACTCTCCTATTTTAAATTCATTATTTAAATTGTTTTTATTACCAGACTGTTTACCAATTCTAAACTGTATTTAACACTAATACTAAATTAATTTTCTACCAAAATTCCTTTATTCTAGAAAAATTCTTTTAAATTTCTGTATTAAAGTGATTCCAACAAAAAAATGTACGGGTTGTTTATAAGAGAATAAGTTGGGTTGAACCAGTTGGCTACTTAGAAGATCGAATTGTCTCCCCCGTGGCACAGTGGAAAGAGCTCTAATCATCGAAGTCAGAAGTCGCCGGTTCGATTTCCAGCGGGGAGACATATTTAGGTAGTAGTTAAAAAAATTAGTGGCATTACCGCGTTGTCTAAAAGGTGCTGTGAAATGCATAATTGCATGTTTAAGTGCTTTGATAACATTGACGGAACAGGGAAACAATGGGTTAAACATCTAATAACACAACACCCACGGTACTCTGGTATTTAGGCATACGCCTTCGTGGACTGTCAAAAAGATAAAAAAAGAATTATCGTTGCATCGTAGTGTCACGGGTTTCTAAGCTTTTCGTTTTGTTTTTTGTTATTTTCTAATCGATATCATTTTTAGTCTAAATAATTTTTAGTCAAAAAACCTATAATTGTTTTTGTCAAAATGTATTTTTGTCATTAGATATACGTTTCTTTTTTTTTTAAACAACGGCAAGTGTTTTGTACTGGTAGAATAATTTATATAAGAATAGGCTATGTTCTTTCTGTCATATTGTGACTTACTTTACCTTGTGTCCTTGTATATTGTCACTTTGCTACTTGTGGTTATAGTTCCTTTTACGATCTAAGAAAGTGACTTGACCTGAGATGAGATAATAACATGCAATAAAGTCATAAAAGTATTAGCCGTGACAGAGCCGTTTTCATTTTTTTTGGCCAATTATAAATTATGATCTAAAAACTCTAAAGACTTTGGGGTCATTCTTATTACTTTATTCTATTACAATGTAAGTATTATTTGCAGGTGGTTAAAAAATATCGGCAATAATGGCAATTTATGCCTAATGCCTAAGTACAAAAGAAATCTTTATTTTGAAACATTTTGAAATACTGTCACTTATTAATTTCTGCAGTGATAGTGTGTTTAAAGATGTCCAGTGCAAAAGTCGTTTTAGGCATGTAGCCAAAAATGTGTGCTGTTGAAGCAAAAATAATTGTTAAAAGTATTTATTTAAAGTTAGTAGAGCGAGGCCCCAAAAAACATTTTTCATTAAATAAGACATCACCTTTCACCGGCGTTCCTAAATAGGTATACACTGTGGAACATTGTAAATAATACTGGTAAGCTTAAAAAAGTACGAAAAGACAGTGATGCACCGACATCTGTTCATTTATGTAATGAAGACTTAATCCGTTGTAAGTTGGTACCGTTGCAGGTTGGAAGTGATAGCGAAATTATAAAAACTTGTCATTATATTCTTATGTGTTCTATATAAATCCGTGGGATTGCCCACATGGGACACACTGTATATGCATCTCTGCAATAAAGTACGAAAACGATAAATTTAAGTACTTCAATTATAAGGTGTGAAGAGAAATTAACCTAAAATTTGTGTGTACCTATATCGTCGGTTTAAAGGTAAGTCATTAATTTTAAGTATATTTTGGTAAAAAAAAATTGTTCGGACATTTTTAAGTTATTTATAGTATGTTTTTGTAGAAATAATTTATTAGTTTTAATTATGAAGTCCATATAAATCTTTATTGAAATATTATACATTAAAAGATGATTTATCATCTTTGCTTTTTCATCACAAATTTTGTATAAAATTGTAGGATATGCCCTGAACCATATGATAGCGAAATATTTTGTTTTTAAATGTAAGAATTGTATACTGTAAAATATAGTATAACTGCAAAGTGTTGTTTGTTTATTTAATTTCCAACCAACTTAACACATTAATACATCTTTTTATCAGGTAAAGTGCAGCCCTGCACGGTAAATCCAAAAAGTTTTATGGTTTTATTACATCCCAAGCCTAAGTTACTTTGTTAGATCGTAAAAAGAACTATACATTACTTTATTGGGTACTTGATATAAATAAAAGCTTTAACATATGGGCACCAACTTTTTTAAAGACTATGGAGCCAGTAAACCATAGAACACTTTAATACTTGCATCATTCAGTATACTAACAAATGAATTCGGTCCAGTGCCGGCCTTCAGTCACCTCGAACTTTAATACCGAACTTTTTTTTCAGAACGTCCCAATTTTTTCTATCTTTCACTATGTATACTTTTATTGTTTCAATTTGTTATCTAAAAAATGTTTAGCACACTTATTATTATTATAAAACTTTTTATACACATATTTCATCAACAACGGATACAATTTTAGTGGCTGAAATTGCTAAGCGAGTTAGTACTTATTTTAAATTAAATTTCTAGCAGGTATTTAGTCCCAACAAGATTTGAGTTAAGCTTGAATCTAAATTGGAACACAATTAGCTGGTTAAGCACCAGGGACTTGCAGAATAATTAAACATGCCAACCATATTCAAAAATACACAGTGCCTTTTTTTGAACTGGTCTTTACGCAAACGTGTAATTAAGATTTTAATTTTAAAACAATGTTTAGGATTTAAAACCAAATTAAAATGAAATTCAGAGTAAATTATAGAAACAAAAAAACTATGGAATTTTGTCACTACTTTTAAATGACGACAGTAAAGAGTACTTTTGTTTTAAAAATACACATTATTTATTATTCCACATTTTTTGTTGTTTGGTTATTTTAAATCTACAATTTTAAAAAGGAATTTTAAAATTTGGTATTATTAAATGATTTTTAAAATTAGAACCAAATAAAAATCATTTTTATTTGAAAGTTAACACTTTGTACGTTGATTTGAATTAACATTATATTCAAACTTCTATAATCTGTTCACTATAAAATGAGAAAAACCTTTGAACAAAAAATGTATCTATTTTATTGGTTTAAAAAGTCAGTAACCCTAGTTACCACAATAAAAAGTGTATTTTATTTGTTTAAAACTACAGTAACCGGAGTTACTTACTAGGTATTTATTATCAATTTATAGTATAAAGCTTGAAACACTTAACCTTGAAACAATATCGATATTGTTTCGAGAAAAATATCAGTAAACAAACTGATAATTTATTCATTCTTTATTTTTTTAAAACCTATGTGGCTAACTTTATTCTAAATGTTTATTAATATTTCAAATGGCATCAGTCACGTGATCAAATGCTCAAGATTACTTGCAGGTCAACGAACTGATAGAGCTAAAACTGATAATTTTTTAAAAGAATAACACTAATGTGTACTAATTCCTGGAAATTTGATTTAAAACATTTTTTTTTGACGTTATGGTTTTCGATATTCTAATTTTAAAATTTTAGAAATTGGGTTGGAATTTTTAAAACTATTTTAATAAATATTCAGTGCATTCCAAATAAAACGTATCACCCTAAATTATTCCGTTATTTAAACACTTATGAGAAAATCCTAAAACATTAAAATTTACTTGTTAACGGTTATCCCTTCCGCTTACCAACACAAACGTCAAAAAATTTAGATGGGAAGTAATACCTTATCTTAAAGGGTTTTAAATTTCTTTTATTGGTGTTTAGTTTCTTAAAACGGTTTAGCAGTTTCTATAAAATTAATCACTCTAAACACTTTTTTATTGTTTAAATATCCAAATATTATTTGGCACGTCGAGATATCACATAAATGTGCATTGTTTCACGAATTTATTTATTTTCTATTACTTCCGGGTTAGCCGGAAATGACCAAACTTTTCCCATTTTAAATGAGGCACATATATTTTAACCAATTTAAATATAATATAACGTTTTAAGTATAATACAGGGGTGGCCAACTTGTTTAGGCCCAAGATCGAGTTTTTAGTGACGACACCCAGTGCGATCTACCAATTTCATATATCGGCGAAAAAAATTTTTGAAGAGCAAAAAAAAAAAAGGTCCTCACTTCATTTTTTCAAAACCACAATCATTCGTAACTACCTTTCTGCCCTTTCTCCGACCTTCCGCCATTTATTTTTACATGCGTTGCGCCCTGGTGTCTTGCACCACCCGGTAGGCACGGCCCTGGTTCTAGGTATTTATATTTTTGACCTTGCTACGATCGACTCGACTTATAGTCGCGATCGACCAGTCGATCGCGATCGACCGGTTGGCTACCCCTGGTATAATACATTACTTTTTCATTGATGCCATAGACTAAAAATTAAAAAATTAAAATATTTGGAGGTTAGATGTCAAAATGTAACAAATTAAGTGTAATTATACTCGGGACGCCATTTTCTATTTAAATTACTAGAAATTTTTTCCACCGACCAAAGGTCCAGGGAGAAAATTCTTCTGTTTTAATTTTAATGGACCACTCTGAATGAAAAGAGCTCGAGGTAGAGTGTAATTGACTGTCTAAGTAGTTACCCATTTTATATATGTACATTAAACTTAATTAATTAAATACATCCTGTATATCATAAGGCTTTTACAATAAATACTAAATTTTCCAGATATTTAGAGCCAATGGATATTTGGCACGTAGGTATTTTAGTGTTAGTCCCTTTTAGTTTTCTGTATGTATTTATGCACAGTAATCGTAGTGCTTGTGTTTACGATCTAAACACAACTGCTTCAAAATATATCGCTTATAAGGTTTCTTGACTATTATGCTTAATTTAAGAAAATTTATTTTCAAATAAATTAAACTTAAAACATATAGCTGCTTAAATATGTGAATCTGCCTTGGAAACTAAAAAGCTCTAATATAAGCTTGGGAGAAAGCAGATGCAACGCAACTGCTACCTAGATCCAGACAATTCTCGTAATTTACTTACATTTTCACTTAACAAGGCAAATTGCAAATATAAATTGCAAATAGTAAGGTAATAAAAATTATTTATTCCTGCACTTTCGGTATAATATGTGTCCTTAATTTTATAAATAATTATCTGTGAAAAACGTATTATGGCAAAAACAAATATTCTAAAGTAACCCTTAACTACAAACGAGGGCTCATTTTGACTCCTTAGTCATTGCGATTTATAGGCTTGTTCCTACAGCAGTTAGATTCCGTTTGCAAACTGTCAGAGCATGCGCACAAGACCAAATTCAACGGATTTTTTATACTACGCATGAGCCTGACGGTTTGCAAATTGTTCCTGACTGATGCATGTAGGAACAAACCTTATATGTTTTTAGTCACACATCAATTTTAGGCGAAGAACCAATTCTAAAATGTTATTTACCAATCGGTTATGTTGACGTTTAAATAATGTATTATATGTCAAAGTTGTCACCAATTATTACCGCGGTTATAATTGGTTGAATGCCTAAAATTGATGAAATTTGTTTCCAAATAATTGTGTAAATATCGGCATTTTTCACGGGGCCAAAGTGACGCCAGGTCTGTACTTATGCTATTTATTTTATTTTCCCAGGTCATCGTTTTTTAAATGAAATTTAGTTGAGTAGTTTGTTTCCTCAAAGATGGTAAAATACTTAGATAAAGGTTATAAAGCAACACCTGTAAAATAGGAGGATGGAATTCTTTCTACAGATAGCGACATTGGCTCAGATGCTAAATGGTATATTTTAAGAGAGTATAACAGTATGTCAGAAATAAAATTTAAAGAAGATATGAAAAAAGGTCACTACCTAGAAAAAACACACGTACTTTACAGCAAAAATGTTATAGAATGTTTAGGTTTAAGAAATATAAATGACTAGAAGTCCACCATAAAAAACCAACGCAACAAAATCATAAAACAATCAAAAAGAAGTTGCTAACACAAGAAATAAAGGGACGATTATTTCAAAACATCTGCATCATCCGTAAAGTAAGACTGAGTAAGGACGTGTACTGAAAATAAAGAAAAAAAAGTAGAAGGGGAGGTATTAAAAAAATTAAAAGCTGCATAAGATGTCCTTAAAAAACAATTTTTTTTTTTGTTTTGTATGCAAAATTTCTATTTGTATTAAATGCACAAAGGAAGTCTGTAGGTACTCCATAACATAAAAAATTTTAGTTGTAAATCCGTTTGCAGGTTACGATGGATTTTTATTTTTAAATCCTCTAATTTGTTTTTAAAACTCATTTTGGTTTATTTTAAAATACTTTTAAACTAAAAAAAACACTTTTTAATATGTTTTTTCTGTATTAATAGCACTAAATATATGGTAAAACAAAAAATGTATCTACACATGTTGTGGTTTCATAAAAGTAAGTTTTTTTATTAAACCATTTATATTTTAAATATATACAGATTATCATGATAAATATATTTTTGTTAATTTGCGTATTTTAAATTCACTAAACGTTTTTAGGGGTATCGATTTGATCATACGTCTGTCCTAGCGTTAATCGATTTTCACGTATGTAGTTACAGGGTAAACTGAATATTTTAACTTTAGATTAACAAAGACATTTCTGCTCGTTAGTGCTAAAAAACTCTTTGCTTAAAAATTGTTACCTTCTCTTAATGTGCCCTTTTTTAACTACGTTATAAAATACTTGCAATTATATTTAAGTTAAGCAGATCAAACATATTTTTTTTTATTTATAAATATTTTAATATAAAGATGATACACAAATAATGAAAAAAAACTGAAGTTCTTCAACAGGTTCACTAACAGATAGAGATTAAAAAATGTGAACAAGCTGACTCAATCTTCTTTTATTACTGCTTTAGTCGGCTTTAAAGGGTTTTAAGTTAGCTTACCGTATACTATGAAACACTTTTGACTAGATCTGGCATAACACGCTTCTCAAAAACTCTTTTTTTATAGTATTTTACCTAAACTTTATTCGTGACTCTTTTAATTTTAGCGGTTTTACAAAACCCCTGGTAAATGAAAAACTAATAGGAATTTTGAAATGGAAAAGAGTCTTAAATAACAATTAAAAACGACGACTTTTTTTAATATTATTATTTAACACAAAGCATTATGAAAAATATGCTTACGCCCCTAAGGCAATTATTCTTTTTCAAAGGGATACTCTCTATTTAAGTCACCCCGTATATTCAAAGTAATGACTGATAAAAAAAAGTTAAAGCAAGAAGCCAAATAAAATCTCTTAAGGATTATCTTTTAAGAAATCCCTAGAACCTAACTAGTCTGGACATTTTATTTTCCAAATTATAAATTTAAATGTAGCACTGAGGTTCTAACTGCGAACGAGGATGCAAGCAACGGCTCTCCTTAATGAGAATTTCTAATAAGGACAGTGCTGAGTTGGTCCCAGTTCATTATATTAATTGAAGCTCTATCTTGTGCTACCTAAATAGCTTTGAAATAAATTCTTTTGAAGCTATCTACACCGCTATTTAAACTATCATTTTTTTAAAAACTAATATTGTAAATTTTCAAAAATTAAAAATAAAACTAATAATATCATAGTTATTAAGTCTCCATGTAATCAAGTGTATGTATTTTATTTGTCTAAATGTGGTAGATAATGATTTAGCAGTAATGTTAGCAGAATTTTGGACTTCCATTGTCTTTATTTAATTTATTTACGCAAGGTTTCAGGCACTATTCCGTTTTTAAGTCTGAACTGCAAAAATATGTCACCATTTTTTATCCTTTGTTTTTTCTTTTGTATTCTGTTTAGTTTTAAGTTTTGAAAAAACCTTAATTGCATATTCCTGGACCACTTATACAGGGTGTTTTAAAAACTTTTTACCTAACTTATCTGCGAAAAATTTTTTAAATAAATTACCGAAATACGTTAATGAATTTTTGGAGGCGGCAATATATTTACAAAAATTGGACTTTGCCCCTTTAAGCTCCTGGTGAATACTTTATAACTGTAGAATATAAAGTCAATACTTTCACCTACTGCAAAATGATGGTACCTAAAATATTACCTAAATACTCGATTTGCATGGCCATATTTCCAAAACTAATAATATTAGATATACTCAATGTGGTATTTTCTTAAGGCTCTTTAAGATATATTTTAAATGTCATATAATATACTGGGTGCTACATTAAAAGTTATATTTTATGTCCTACTCTGTATATTTTTACCAATAACACTATTTAAAAGATTTGGAAAAGAGCTTTAAGAAAATACCACATATATACGTATATCTAACTTTATAAGTTCCGGAAATATGGCAATCCAATCCCAATATATATAGGTAATATTTAAAGTCCCACGATTTTGTAGTAGGTAAAGGTATTGACTTTATATTTAAGAGTCATAAAGTACTCGCCAAGTGCTTTAAAATGATGTACCACTCGACTCCCTTCTCATTTAAGAATTTTGGGTTTGTGGCCCTGGTTGTTGAGGGATTTAAGGGGCCCGTCTAATCTTTTGTAGAAAACTTTTCCCCTTAATAAATATATTGACGGGTTTCGATGATTTTTTTAAAAAAGTCTTTTTTTGTCGGTAACTTAAATGATAAGTTTTTTAATGGACACCCTGTATGAAAAAAAAATAATTTGGTAAATTTTGTTGTTGGTAATAAAGAAAAAACAAACATTTTCCTGTGTGCCCCAGGGATATGAAGGTAAGTTTTTTTTTAACAAGCTAAGCAAAAATAAGTAGTAAACATAAATGGCAAAATACAGCATTTTAGTTTGTTCTTACTTAAACTGTACAAAAATCAGTAGTTTTCTTTTTGGCAGTAAAATCTGCTTAAAAGTAGCTTGATATGTCACTAAACCTAATAAACTTAATTACCCCTAATGTTTTTAGGGATAATTCTAAAAAAAAAATATTTTTGTAAGAAAATATTTTGAAAACAATGCATTTTAGACCTTTATTTATACAGAGTGTTTTCAAGTTGGCATGGGCCCTGAAATTGATTGTTTCCAAGATACAGGGTGGTAAACCTAAAAAAGGTTTCTTTTTATTAATCATAAGTATTCCTTATCT
The DNA here is from genome assembly GCA_014170235.1 of Listronotus bonariensis. Lineage (NCBI taxonomy): Eukaryota > Metazoa > Arthropoda > Insecta > Coleoptera > Curculionidae > Listronotus > Listronotus bonariensis. The sequence goes on from JACEGR010004581.1 coordinate 79,371, forward strand.
GATATGATAAAATTTAGTAGTGGTATTTACAGCAGTAACGAGCCTTTTTATCCCCTACTTAATTATTTTTTTATGTTCAGTAGCGCAAGTGGCACCTTAACAAATATTTTCAACAAAAAATATAACCATTGACTTTGGTGCAATCAAGCCCTTTCATTTGATACCCATGTTGAGGTAGTTGTTAAAAAAAATATGTAATTAGCCATTTTGTGATGGCAGCCATCTTAAATTTTAATTTTTCAATAGTGAGCTCTATTCTATGAATTAAGACCTTTTATTTAATACCCATATTGAGGAAGTTGTGGAAAAAATATGTAATTCACCATTTTGTGGCAGCGGCCACCTTGGATTTTATTTTTTAAAAGGGAGATCTAGTCTACCAATCAATCCCTTTTATTTGATACCCATATTGAGGTTGTAGTGAAGTAATATGTTATCCGCCATTTTGTATCGGCGCGGTGGTCACCTTGGATTTACAATTATAAAAAATGTAATATATATTGTATTGTCATGAAGATTAAAAGTGTGTACCAAATTTTGAATTGATCGGTCGTCAAATATTAGATTTGACCTAAATAATAAATAAACCTATAAAGCCAAGTAAAACCCTTTAATAGGCTTTTACATTTTTAACTGCAAAAAGAAATCAACCTGTATAAATTTTGCCATAAAATAAGCTCAGAAATATGCTTCCATTTTTTACCATAATTAGGAAACACCCTTTGTTTGTTTCTCCCATCCAGACCAAATAAAAGTTCCAATCTGTACCAATATTTCTTATAAAGTATATTTTGCATTTCATACATTTTTCCGTCTTCCTTTTTACCGATACTAAACCAAAGTAAACTCATTCAAGCACCCAATTTTATTCATATCACATCGAAACTCAAATTGACTTTCAAGCTAAGCGGACCGAAAAAACGTTTTGCCAGGCCTATAGATTTCTTTTTATAAAACTTTTCCTTACCAAATTTATGTCGAAAGGATAGATTTTCATTTGTATGCGGCTACCGCATATTGGGTAGTGGCAAGTAAAGATTTTGCCTTTCAAAAATAAAAATGCCAAGGTATTTTACCAGGATTTTCATATAAGTTTTAAATTTTTATGTTTTATTTGTTTTCTGGGAGATTAAATTTAAACAAAATATTATTTGGCTTTTCTCCAGAATAAAATTTAAAAGTTTATTTAACATTTTAAGAAAATTAAAACTTTTATACATTATGAAGAAACAATTCTGCTCCTACATAATATAATAAAAGTTATTATTGTTTTAAAAGAAATAAAATAATGAAATATTCAATTAAGTTTTAAATGTTTTAATTTTAAAATAGTCTTAAAACCCTGCCTTTTAAAAAGTAAACTAGCTCTATTTATACAGGGTGTTAAATGATGTTAAGAAAAGGGAACCTTTTTTATTTGATATATTTTTAAATGGATATATATTTTTACGAGGAATTCGGTAATATGGGGGCTGCTGAGTTTATTTTCTGTGGTTCTGATGCAATTGTTTAAAAACTGCATAATACTATAATATGGGCGCTGCCTGGATGAAATCCAAGCAAAGCTACAAGCAAGTGCAAATCTTTTTTATATAAAATTTCTTGCTGTTAAAATCGCTTATTTTGATAGGCGCAATTAAAGGGAGCTAGGGGTGCTTAGCGCCCCCAAAACGGCGATTAACCCCAAATTATTGAACATTTAAAGTATGTTAGTGTTTTTCGGCAAATATACTCTATTAACAGGAGCTTAAGCCCTCCCCAAAAACCAGTGGCTAGTTGCGCCACTGCTTATTTTGCATTAATACAAAAACTATGTCATCTCTTAACTGTTTAAATATTTATGCAGGTATATGGGAACTTCAAACAGAAGAACAACGGTTAAAATTTTATCAGTAATGATGTACTAACTCTTAAAACTAAAGATAAAGTTACTCTGAAAACAAAAATAAAAATCTTCTTCTATTTTGACCCAATTTTTTTATTACATCTTTGATAAAAATTTCCTTTACCACTCTAACTACTTACTACTGATAAAAACGAAAGTACGCTACTAGCTAAAATAGCTACAATACAAGCTTAAAAACTAAATAAATCAAAAATGACCAACGAAAAACTTTAAAATACAAAATTTTGAGAGTTGTCAGCAAATAAAAATTTATTTTTACTGAAACAGTCTGCACCAAAAAACATCTTATTTAACTTTTTCCAACAAAAGTTTATAAATAGCAGAATAGCACCCATTTGCTTAATATTTTTGTGAGTGTGCTACAATTACCTAAATCCCGGAGGGGGCAAGCTCTTCCCCGCCCCACCCCCAGCCGGCGCCCATGTGCTATAAGAATAGTTTTACCTGAAAAAACAGCTGGTTGCCAAGGTCACAGGTGCTTTTTTCGGTGGAAACTTGCAACATATCTTCGTTGTGATTCCCTGGCGTTTTCTCCACATTAATAATATAAAGTTATAATTTAAAGCCGTTCTTTTGATAAAAAGCTTATTAAACTACTCCAAAAAGTAAAAAAACGTACTTTTAAAATTCTCAAATACGCTCAATTAGCATCTGTGACCTATGACACCTAGGTTTTTTCAGGTGAAACTATCCTTAAAGTATAATGCAATTTCAAAACAATTGCTTTAGAACCGGAGATAATAAACCTAGCAACCCCTATATCAGCGAATTTCTCGTGAAAATCTCTATCCAATATACTGTAACTTTTTTGTTTTTGTTTCAAATATTTTTTGAATAAATTATTAGATTCTGCCGAAACAAATACACAAAATAGCTATATTCGTTTTTAAAAAGTACAGGGAAGTTCAAAAATAAGGCCTTGGTAACTTTAAAATGAATAACCCTTACAGTATAGAGTATGTTTTTAATTTAAATATTTAAAAAATATTTGTAAAAAACAATAGTTTTTATACAGGGGAATCTATTGTTATTTGCTTCTTTCACAATGATATTATCACATAGCATCCTGGCGTTAAAACAAATAATTAAAACTTAAGTTGCATTTGCAATATTAGCATCAAAAGTTGTGTTTGGCTTTAGATAGAGGAAATAAAGCCATTGTGTTTGCGATTACTGCATATTTGATTATAATAAACTACAGCAAACAACTTCCTTGAACTTTAATTACCTACCAGGATCTTAATATAATATATAAGTTAAACCAACTTTAAATTGTAAAAGTTTAATGTTATATATAATAATTTGGGATTACTTAAGGGTTATACTGTCAAGGATAATTTTATATTAATTAAAATTTACATCTTAGAAATAAAAGGAATGTTTAATATATTAAAAAAAATAATTAAATACATTAATATATGCTACTAAATTGGTAAAATGGTGAAAGGTTTTAACAAAATAAAAAAAAAGTATATTAGGGTTTAATGAAAGACAGTTCTTGGGCTTTTATAGTAATGTACATATCCTAAAGTTTTTATTTATTTAATATCTTTTTAAATCTTTTAAAGACCATCTTTTGATGCATACTTTTATGTTATTTTACAGTACATTTTTTTAATGCTTCCCACTCCCTTTTATTTTTTTAAAAGGATTAATTTTTAAAAAATAATAAATTTAAGGAAATGTAATTGATACGTAAATACTGACATACAAGGACTTTATAACACAATTTTATTTTCTTAAGTATACATTTTTCAAAATGTTATACTTTAAAAAATAAAAGAGGGAGTAAATTTAAAAAATACTGTTAAAAAGGTAAAATATATTAAACGTTTTTATATAGGGTGTCTTCTAACTACCAAACGAAACTTAAGGGAGTGATTTCTTATGTCCTTTTATATAAAAAAAAGCTTGTATAAACATACGTCCGCGCTTGTTTAATTTTTAAAATATATTAAATACTCATTAACCGATTTAAATGTAACTTGGTACACCCATTTAATGTAAGAACGCGTGTAAAGCTTTATCTAACTTAAACTTTGTTGTTCCAGTGGCAGTGCACACCAATATTATAAAGAAAAGTACACCACTGACATTTAATAAAGTTCTTTATATTTTTGTCAGATTAAAAATTTAACTTTTTTGTCTCTTGTATTTTCATAGTATCTAGCTTCTTTTTCGAGAAAAAAATAAAGCCACCATAATTTATTTTTCTTTTTCTATTAATTTATGTATACTTTTTAGAACGATTTAAATAAAACTTTTATTTTTTTCTCGAGAACAAAGCGAAATAAGAAAAAATATAAAGGACTGAAATGTTGCATTTGTTATTGTTTATTCGAAAAAAAAATTACATCATAAAAAGTCACTTTTTCTCTCAATAATATTGGTTGTGGTGCTTACTGAGATGCCACTGGACTAAAAATCTTAATCTAGACAAAGGTTTATAAGCGCCTTATTACATTAAATAGATGTACCAAATTTTTTCTAAATCGGTTAAAGTGTTTTCAAGATATTAACAAAAATCGACTGTTTTTAAAAACTTCTACGCCCTGAATCTTGAAAATGTTTGTACATTTTTTTAAATACTTAAAAACCCCCTTTAGTTTCGTACTATAGTTAAGAAACTTCTTAAATAGTATATTTCTTAGAGCAGTGGCACCGAAACTGCTCAAACTTAAAAAAAAAACACTTTTGACTTTATTTATATTAGTGTTGTTGTTTAGTGCATTCAAAAAATACATTTAATTCCAATGTTTTAGCTAAAACCACAACGGTCCTATTATACACTAATAATTAAGTGTATAGGTAACAACTCAAAAAGCAACTTTTTTTCAGGAGTTAGAATAAAATATTTTTTAAATTATAATTTAGCTGTTAGTCCCGTTACACATGAGAAGTACGAACGCCCTACGCCCTACACCCTACACACTACGACCTACGCACTACGCCTTACGTCCTACACCCTACACACAACGCCATACGCATTACGTCCAACGCCCTACGCCCTACTCCTTATTCATTAAAAGTAATGTAACCTTTCGCATGTAGGCGCGGCGCGTACGCATTAGTTACATTACTTTCAATGCAAAATTCTTTGTTAGGCGTAAGGCATTCGTACTTTCATGTGTAACTAGACTTAAACAGTTAAAAGATTTGTAAATGATAAACAAGGAACATGGGCAAGTTACTTTTAAATTAATTTTTGGAGCCAATTTACCAACGTAGGTGAGACCGGGTATGATTGTCTCACGGGTAGGTTGTCACAGCGGCCATAACAGAAAACCAGTAGATCGAATAGGTCTATTAAGCGGCGATGCAGGAGGAAGACAGCGACACCTCACTGTGTACCTCGTGTCAATCCGCTTTGACATGCGGTAACGGTAAGATGTACATTTATTTTTTCGCAGAGTAAAAATATTTTTTTGCGCTTCTGTGTTAAACCTCGCTAGTATAACTTTTTTTTGTTTACTAAAACCTCTTGGTGGATTTGATAATAAAAGATATCTCTTTTATAAAATCGTAATATAGTTTTCTAGATATCCATTGACTGGAATTAATTTTAAAGGATATATAAAAACCTGTTCTGAGGTAGGTTGTCTCAGTTTTTCAGAGGCTAGTCACATGTAACACGCTAAAAATACCAAGACATTTGTTAACAAATATGAAGACGATAAAAAGGATAAATAATTTTGCTTAGTCTGCTTGTCGCCATACTTAGCAAGCAAACAATGTCAAGATTGCAAGTCTTCAACTTATAAAGCATGCACGCCTGGGTTACCAAGTTACATTTGTCAAAATTGGTATACAATAGTTATTTTAAACGATAAACTTTGGTAGATAGTTAAAAAAAGAAAAAAATGTGACTTTTAACCCCGGTCTCCACTTTTCTTTTAGATGAGCGATATATTTTTGGCGTGCACTAAACAACTTAAAAACAAATATCCCGAAAACGGCTACTGAAAGCAATTTTCATAAAATATACATTTTTTAAAAAACAATATACTTTACTGGTTTACTTAGGCACCTACCGGGAAGGAAAAAGAGTTGCAACATAATTTTTTTAAATAAGTGGCACCCTTTATTTAATACATTCAAATTTCGAATCTAAATTCTTAACTCTGTTATTTTAATTT